>JAWQEG010004270.1:5000-60000 GCA_033782935.1 Petrolisthes cinctipes
GGAAAAGGAAAGGGAAGGAAGGAAGGGGAAAAGGGAGGGAAGGAAGGGAGAGGAATAGGAATAAAAGGGAAGGAGAAAGGAAAGGGAGGGAAGGAAGGAGAGGAAAGGTAGGAAAGGGAAGGAGAGAAATGGGAAAAAGAATAAAGGGAGGGAGAAGAAGAAAAATAAAAATATAAATAAAGGAAATATGTATGAGGGATAATTAGCTTTGATAACGAAGACATTTTTATTATTATTTTGTATTCAAGGTTAACACGAAGGAAGGACGATTGTGGAGGGAAGGAAGGAAGGGGGGGGGGGGGTAGGGGAAGGAAGGAGAAGGGGAGGGTAGGGAAGGAAGGAGGGGAGGGAGGGTAGGGAAGGAAGGAGGGAGGAGGGTATGCTTGAAGGAAGAGAGGAGAATGAGGGAGGGAAGGGAGGAGGATATGCTTGAAGGTAGGGAGGGAGGGAAGGAAGGATATGATTGAGGGGAAGGAAGGAGGATATGTCTGATGTAGGGAGGGAGGGAAGGAAGGAAGGATATGATTGAGGGAAGGAAGGAGGATATGCTTGAAGGTAGGGAGGGAGGGAAGGAAGGATATGCTTGAAGGAGTGAGGGAATGAAGGAAGGATATGCTTGAGGGAAGGAAGGAGGATATGCTTGAGTGGGAAGGAAGGAGAGATGGAGTGTGGGGGGGTTTCTGGAAGGGTAAGTAAGTAGCCTAGGGTGATAGAGAGGTAGGTAAGGTAAGGGAGAAGGTAGTAGAGGTAGGTAAGGAAAGGGAGAAGGTGGTAGAGGTAGGTAGGTAGGTAGGTAAGGTAAGAAGGTAATGGTTAAGAAGGTAGATAGGGAATAAAGAGGAAGGAATGTAAGGTAGGAGAAGGTAATGGTTAGGAAGGTAGATAGGGAATAGAGGAAGGAATGTAAGGTAAGGAGAAGGTAATGGTTAGGAAGGTAGATAGGGAATAAAGAGGAAGGAATGTAAGGTAAGGAGAAGGTTGAATGGGTAAGGAAAAGGGAAATAAGTAAGGTAAGGAGAAGGTAGAATGGGTAAGGAAAGTAGAAAGGGAATGGAGAGTAAGGTAAGAAGGTAATGGTTAAGAAGGTAGATAGGGAATAGAGGAAGGAAGGTAAGGTAAGGAGAAGGTAATGGTTAGGAAGGTAGATAGGGATAGAGAGAGGAAGGAATGTAAGGTAAGGAGAAGGTAGAATGGGTAAGGAAAAAGGGAAATAAGTAGGTGATAGGGAGGAAGGTAATGGTTAGGAAGGTAGATAGGGAAATAGAGAGAGAAGGAATGTAAGGTAAGGAGAAGGGTAGAATGGGTAGGGAAATAAGTAAGGAATGTAAGGTAATGGTTAGGAAGGGAGATAGGGAATAAAGAGGAAGGAATGTAAGGTAAGGAGAAGGTAGAATGGGTAAGGAATAAGGAAATAAGTAAGGTGATAGAGAGGTAGGTAGGTTGGTTGAGTGCTTACATACATACATACATACATACATTCCACCTGAAAACTCCTCATATAACCTGTTTTTTGGGGGAGAGGGGAGGTGAGAGAGAGGGGGGGAGGGGAGAGAGAGAGAGAGAGAGAGAGAGGGAGAGGGGGGGGAGGGAGAGGAGGAGAGAATGTGAAAAACTGGAGGGATGGATAATACTCTATTTTATACATACTTATTTTTTCTTTTATTATTATTATTATTATTATTATTATTATTATTTTTTTTTTTTTTTTACGTGGTAACAATGTACAGTCAAGAGTCAAAATTATTATCCTGTTATATTTTTTCATTATTATTATTATTATTATTATTATTTTTATTTTTTTTTTTTTTACCTGGTAACAATGTACAGTCACGAGTCAAAATTAATATCCAGTTGTTGTTGTTGTTATAGTTATATTTTTTCATTATTATTATTATTATTATTATTATTATTATTATTATTTTTATTTTATTATTTCATTATTATTATTATTATTGTTATAGTTATTTTTTCTATTATTTTTTTTACCTGGTAAGAATGTACAGTCAAGAGTCAAATTAATATCCAGGTGTGTGTGTTTTTTTTATTATTATTATTATTTTATTTTTTACCTGGTAACAATGTACAGTCAAGAGTCAAAATTAATATCCAGGTGTTGTTGTTGTTGTTGTTTTTGTTGTTGTTGTTTGGAATCATGTGACATATTTACTGGTGTTTGTTTATTTGTTTATTTAATGTTTTTTTTGGGTCCTGTTGTTTCCTGGCATACTTTGGAGGAATCAAGGCACTCCAATGTAACAAAATAAACTATGGCCTTAAAGGGGTGAGGGGAGTAGGGGGGACAGGCTTGGGGTGGGTAGAAAGCATGTCCCCCTACTCTCGCACCCCCCAATAACCTCCCCCAAGCCTGTCCCCCTACTTTCGCACCCCCCAGCCTGTCCCCCTATTCCCGCGCCCCCCTAAACCCCCACCAAGCCTGTCCCCTATTCCCACAACCCCCTAAGCCTGTCCCCCTAAACCCCCCCAACCCCTAAACCCCCCCAAGCCTGTCCCTCTACTTCCTCACACCCCTAAACCCCCCTAAGCTGCCCCCTACTCTCGCACCCCCCTAATCAATGCGCAGTAATGTAGGTACCCCGAAATAAACCACTATGGCCTTAAAGTGTTCTAGAGGGGACATGATGGTACGGAGTTAAAGCCATGTGTTTGAGTCACAGCTTGGCATAGGGCCCACAGGCAGAGGTGGTGTGTGTGTGTGTGAGAGAGTGTGAGAGTAGGGGGAGGGAGAGAGTAGGGGGAGGGAAGGTAAGAAGGGTGATTGAGGGAGGAAGGAAGGGAGGATGAGAGAGGGATAGATAGATAGGAAGGAGGGGAGGTAAGAAGGGTGTGTGTGAGAGAGTGAGAGAGAGAGAGAGAGAGAGATAGGGGAGGTAAGAAGGGTGAGAGGGAGAGGAGGGAAGGTAAGAAGGGTGTGTGTGTGTGTGAGGGAGAGAAGAGAGGTGGGATAGAAGGGTAGGTGTGATTGGGAGGGAGTAAAGGGAAAAAGAGGTGGAGGAGAGGGGTAGGTGGAGTGGAAAGAGGTGGATGAGAAGGGGGGAGAGGAGAGGAAGAGGTGGAGGGGGTAGGTGGGGAGAGGAGTGGAAGAGGTGGAGAGGGGTAGGTAAGGGGGGGAGTGGAGAGGGGTAGGTGGAAAGGGGAAGAAGGGAAGTTGGATGTGGAAAGAGGTGGAGGGGGTAGGTGGGTGGATGAGAGGGAGGAGAGGAAGAGGTGGAGAGGGGTAGGTAAGGGGGGGGAGTGGAGAGGGGTAGGTGGAAAGGGAAGGAAGGGGAAGTTGGATGTGGAAAGAGGTGGAGGGGGTAGGTGGGTGGAAGAGGTGGATGAGAGGTGGGAGTAGTATGTGTATTAATATAATGCGTTATTGGTTCAGGGATAAAGCCTTCAGTTGTGCCAAGTATGACCACACACACTTACACTTACACACACATATAAACACACACACACACACATATATACACACACACACACACACATACACTCACACACACACACACATACACTCACACACACACACACACACAAGCACACATACACACACACACATCTACACACGCACACACACACATACACATATTCTCTCTCTCTCTCTCTCTCTCTCGCTCTCTCTCTCTCTCTCTCTCTCTCTCTCTCTCTCTCTCTCTCCTCTCTCTCTCTCTCTCTCTCTCTCTCTCTCTCTCTCTCTCTCTCTCCTCTCTCTCTCTCTCTCCTCTCTCTCTCTCTCTCTCTCTCTCACATGGGCAGGCAGTCAGTCAATCTTTATATAAATATAGTTTGCATTCCAAGGTGAGGTGAGGGTACGATAGTAGTAATAGTAGATAGTAATAGTAATATCAGGTAATAGTGTTAGGTTAGTAATATTACACATCTTTGAAAAGTGAAAAAATAAGGAAAATTTGTAAGGTGGGTTAATTAAGTTACCTGTGTGTGTGTGTGTGAGAGAGGAGAGAGAGAGAGAGAGAGAGAGAGATTTAGTTTATTTGTGTGTGTGTGTGTGTGTGTGTGTGTGTGTGTGTGTGTGTGTGTGTGAGAGAGAGAGATAGAGAGATAGATTTAGTTTATTTTTGTGTGTGTGTGTATGGGAGAGATTAAGTTTATTTGTGTATGTATGTGTGTGTGTATGTGTGTGTGTGAGAGTGTGAGAGAGATTTATTTGTGTGTATGTGTGTGTGTATTTAGTTTGTGTGTATTTAGTTTGTGTGTGTATGTGTGTATTTCAGTCGCCCCTTTCATATCAGTATGTATAGAGATGTGGGTTACCTGCTGGCCTGGTCTGGTCTGCTGGGTTGTGACGTTGCTTCTCTGACGTCATGAAGTCTGGGAGGAGAGAGAGAGGTCGAGTGGGGAGAGAGGGTGGGGGGGAGGGAGGAACTGGGGCATGTGGGAGGAGTTGTATGGGGGTGGGTGGGGAGGAGAGGTATATGAGAGGGAGGGTAGGGGAAGAGAGGTATTGAAGGGGAAAGGAGGAGGAAGGAGAGGTATATGAGAGGTAGGGGAGAGAAGAGAGGTATTGAAGGGTGGAGAGGAGAGGTATATGAGAGGGGAGGAGGAAAGAGGTATATGAAAGGGGGAGAGAGGAAAAGAGAGGTATTGTTGCGTAGGGAAGAGAGGTATTTAAGAGGTAGGGGAGAGGTATATGAGAGAGGAAAAGGTGGAGGGAAGTGGGGGGTGGGGTAGGGGGGAGGAAAGTGACGGCTGCCGTATAGAGAGAGAGAGGGGTTGAGGTGAAGGCAGTCTCTCTCTGTCTCTCGTGTGAAGCTTGTGTGTGTGTCAAAACTTAAAGAAAGAAAATAGTCTACATCGGTAAACACACAAATAATAATAATAATAATAATAATAATAATAATACAACTACTACTTCTACTACAACTACTACTTCTACTACTACTACTACTTCTAATACTACTACTACTACTACTACTTCTAATACTACTACTACTACTACTACTTCTAATACTACTACTACTACTACTTCTACTACTACTACTACTTCTACTACTACTACTACTTCTACTACTACTACTACTTCTACTACTACTACTACTACTACTACTACTTCTACTACTACTACTACTTTTAATACTACTACTACTAATACTACTACTACTACTTCTAATACTACTACTACTTCTACTTCTAATACTACTACTACTACTACTTCTAATACTACTACTCTAATACTACTACTACTACTACTACTAATAATAATAATAATAATAATAATAATAATAATAGTAATACTGGTAGATATTAATTTATTATACATATCGTTTATACAGTATTGTCTTTGGTGTGTGCGATATACATGTATACATATATACATACATGCATATCGTTCGTTCGTAGACGAGGTGCAACATACATATATTCATACATATATATTGTTGATGTCTAGGTGATACATACATACATACCTAGGTCAAATACACACACGCATACCTAGGTCACGTACATACATACATACCCAAGGCAAATACATATACATACATACATACCCAGGTCACACACATACATACATACCCAGGTCACACACATACATACATACCCAGGTCACACATACTGTACATACATACCCAGGTCAAATACACATACATACATACATACTCAGGTCAAATACACACACATACATACTCGGGTCAAATACACATACATTCATACATACTCGGGTCAGATACACATACATACATACACATATACATACCAAGATCACACATATACACACACATACATAGAACGCACACATACATACATACACATATACATACAAACACACAAACATACACATATACATACATACATACAAACAGTGCCAAAGGGAAAGGAACTATTTTTATATTATATAGTTTTGGCATAAGTAACCTGTCAGTATTACCAAGTGCGATGGTAAACAAAAGCCAAAAAAGGTTATTATTGTCAGTATTACCAAGTGCGATGGTAAACAAAGGCCAAAAAGGTTATTATTAATTTTCAGTATTACCACGTTATTATTGTCAGTATTACCAAGTGCGATGGTAAACAAAGGCCAAAAAGGTTATTATTATTAATTTTCAGTATTACCACGTTATTAGTGTCAGTATTACCAAGTGCGATAGTAAACAAAGGGCCAAAAAAGTTATTATTAATTTAGTGTTACCACGTTATTATTGTCAGTATTACCAAGTGCGATGGTAAACAAAAGCCAAAAAGGATATTATTAACCAATCCGCACTGTACTACCACCCCCCCCTCCCCCCAACCAGCATTGTACTACCCCCCTTCCCCCCCTCCCTCCCCCAACCAGATTTACCCCCCTCCCTCCCCCAACCAGATTTTACCCCCTCCCTCCCCCAACCAGATTTACCCCTCCCCCCCAACCAATCAACACTGTACTGCCCCCTCCCCCCAACCAGCATTATACTACCCCCAACCAGATTTACCCCTCCTCCCCCCAACCAATCAACACTACTACCCCCCCCCTGTCCTCATCCTCCCCCTCCCCCCAATCAATCAACACTGTACTACCCCCCTGCCCCCCCCTCCTCCCCCTCCTCAAACCAATCAACACTGTACTGCCCCCCCTTCCCACCCACCCCCCGACCAACATTGTACTACCCCCCTTCCCCCAATCAATCAACACTGTACTACCCCCCCTGCCCCCCCCCCCCCCAACAAGCATTATACTACCCCCCTCCCCAACCAGATTTACCCCTCCCCCCAACCAATCAACCCCTCCCCCCCCAATCATTCAACACTGTACTACCCCCCCCATCCCCCAACCCCCACCCCCACCCCCCAACACAGGAACCGACTTATACCACACTTTCTCTTTGCCCCGGTAGTGAAAATTTCATTATTATTAACTTTCATTGTTAAGGTGGAAGGAAGTGTAATGTTGGTGAATCTGGAGTAAATGAATCCTCCAAACTCTTCCAAGCAACAACGAAACAACACCATTATTTTTGTTAGTGTTAAATCTGGAGCAACTGAATCCTCCAAACTATTCCAAGCAACAACGAAACAACTCCATTAATTTTGTTTTAGTGTTGGTGAATCTGGAGTAAATGAATCCTCCAAACTATTCCAAGCAACAACGAAATACCTTTAATTTGTTAAGTGTTGTTAAATCTGGAGTAAATGAATCCTCCAAACTATTCTAAGTCATGAAACACACATTAATTTTGTTTCAGTGTTGGTGAATCTGGAGTAAATGAATCCTCCAAACTACTCCAGATTCACCAACACTGAAACAAAATTAATGGTGTTTCGTTGCTTGGTATAGTTTGGAGGATTCATTTACTCCAAACTATTCCAAGTCACGAAACACCATTAATTTAGTTTAAGTGTTGGTAAATCTGGAGTAAATGATTCCTCCAAATTATTCCAAGCAAAAAAACACCTTTAATTTAGTTTCAGTGTTGGTGAATCTGGAGTAAATGAATCCTCCAAACTACTCCAAGCAACAACGAAACAACACCATTAATATTGTTTAAGTGTTGGTGAATCTGGAGTAATTGATTCCTCCAAACTGTCCAAACTATTCCAAGTAAATTTATTCATCTGGTCCTGTTGTTTCGTGGCATACTTTTTTGGAGGAATCGAGGCACTCCAATGTAACAAAAGTGTATTATTATCCACTTAAGTTTATGGAGAGAAATTGCCGCTGCCAGCAAAACATTCAGGAGTTGTTGAAGGAGTGAATGGTGGCACGTGTGGAGGGGAGGAGGAGATGGGGAGGGGTGTGGTAAAGAGGAGGATAAGGGGGGGGGGGGGAGAGGGAAGGGGGAGTGTGGATGGTGTGGGGTGGGGAAGGAGGGGGTGGTGTGGGGTGGGGAAGAGGAGGAGGAGAGGGTGGTGTGGTGGGGGAAGGGAATGGTGTGGGGTGGGGAGGAGGAGAGGGTGGTGTGGTGTGGTGGGGAAGGGAAGGAAAGGAGAGAGGAGAGGAAAGAGAAGGAGAGGAAAGGAAGAGGAAGGTGGAGTGGGGTGGGGAGGATAGAGGAGGAGAGGGCTGGAAGAGGGAGGAGGAAAGAAGAGGAAGGAGAGGGAAGGTAAGGGTGGGTGGTGTGGAGTGAGATGGGGATATTTATTATTATTATTATTATTATTATTATTATTATTATTATAGATATACAATATTAATAAGTTACTATTTATATTTTTCCAGAAGGGTGAGACAGAGGGTGAGAGCCTCGAGTCTTCAGCACCGTCTACATCATCTTCATTGTCTGAGGTTGGACCAGACACACCCGAGACTACCTCAGTACACTCACCATCACCTCAACCATTACAACAACAACAACCGTCAACCTCATCACCAGAAATGTTCAACTCACCTCTTAAACACACTGAATACCTCAATGGTGAGTTGTACCGTACAGTTGGCAATAAAAATTAAGTCTTCTAAACCTCACTCAATGTTAAGAATGGTTTGAAAATTCACTTGTTTGTAATGTTTAGTTAACACTCCTTGTACCCTGGTCCACCACTATCACCCATGACTGTACATTTGGTGTGCATTTTAGCAGCTCGAACGGAAAATTTCGTTCGAGCTCTTCTTTATAGTTTTAACCAATATATAGAATAATTGACATTTTAATGTAATTTTTACATCAAGTAACGTCATAAAAACCTTTGCCGGTGGTGCTGATTCAGAATATATAGTTTTGGGGAGTGACACTGTTTTTTTTTTTTTTTTTTTTTTTTTTTTTTAGGATTTATATTTGTCATGTTACGTTATACCAAAACCTGCGCCTGGTGATGGTGATTCAGAATATATATGTGTTTTGGATGTAGGTGTATCCCATTTTGGAATTATAAGAGAACAAACAGAGACAGATTGCCATTTATATTATAGATAATGTTGATACTAAATGTGTATAATAATATTTGTTTCAGGTCCGGATCAGATCATCCCCACCGACTGCATTAAGACCTGGGAGCCATCTGGTGTGACTAAACTGAAGATAGGTGATCAAGGACCATCAGCACACACACCTGTATCTGTACCCACACTACTCAAGAAGGCTGCCGAGAGGTGAGTATATATAATAATTATGAACATTTTTAAGGGGGACAGGCTTGGGGGGGTGTTTTGGGGTGTATTTGGGACAGGCTTGGGGGTTGCGGGAATAAGGGGACAGGCTTGGGGAGGTTTTGGGTGGTGCGGGAATAAGGGGACAAGCTTGGGGGGTGCGGGAGTAGGGGGACAGGCTTGGAGGGGTTTTGGGGTGTGCGGGAATAAGGGGACAGGCTTGGGGGGATTACGGGTGTGCGGGAATAGGGGGACAGGCTTGGAGGGGTTTAGGGGGGTGCAAGAATAGGGGGACAGGCTTGGAGGGGTTTAGGGAGGTGCAAGAATAGGGGGCAAGATAGGTGACCAAGGACCATCAGCACACACACCTGTATCTGTACCCACACTACTCAAGAAGGCTGCTGAAAAGTGAGTACATATATATGAACAAATTTTAGGGGGACTGGCTTTGGGGGGTGTTTTGGGGTGTTTGGGACAGGCTTGGGGGGTGCGGGAATAAGGGGACAGGCTTGGGGGGGGTTTAGGGTGTGCGGGAGTAGGGGGACAGGCTTGGGGAGGTTTAGGGGTGTGCGGGAGTAGGAACAGGCTTCGAGGGGTTTAGGGGGGTGCAGGAATAGGGGGACAGGCTTGAGGGGGGGGGTTTGAGGGGTGTGGTATGGTTAAAAATGAACCAAAAAAATGATAACTTATTTTATTTTATTTTCCTGATATCCGGATATTTAGGGGGTTGCAGGTGTAGGGGACAGGCTTGGGGGGGGTTGGGGGTGGTGTGGGAGTAGGGGGACAGGCTTGGGGGGGGGTTTAGGGGGGTGCAAGAATAGGGGGACAGGTATGGAGGGGTTTTGGGTGGTGTGGGAATAGGGGGACAGGCTTGGGGGGTGCAGGAACAGGACAGGCTTGGGGGGGGTTTTGAGGGTGTACGATGGTTAAAAATGAACCCAAAAAATGTTAACTTATTTTATTTTATTTCCAGATATCCGGACATAAACGCCCTATGTGTAAAGCAAGGAGGAGAATGGCACGGAACAACCTACAGTCAGTATTACCAACAAGTCCGTACGATGGCCAAGGCCTTTATAGCCTTGGGTTTGGAGCCTTACCATGGGGTGTGTCTCCTGGGATTCAACTCACCTGAATGGTTTATTGGGGACTTGGCTGCCATTTTTGCTGGGTTAGTTATTATATTGCATATTTAATTAACCTTGCATTATTATACCATTGCAATTATTATACTATTGCACATTTAACCTTGCAATTATTATACTATTATTATACTATTGCACATTTAACCTTGCAATTATTATACTATTGCACATTTAAACCTTTCAATTGCACATTTAACCTTGCAATTATTATACTATTATACTATTGCACATTAAACCTTGCAGTTATTATATTATTGCACATTAAACCTTGCAATTATTATACTGTTGCACATATAACCTTGCAGTTATTATATTATTGCACATTCAACCTTGCAATTATTATACTATTGCACATTAAACCTTGCAATTATACTATTGCACATTTAACCTTGCAATTATTATACTGTTATTATAATATTGCACATTCAACCTTGCAATTATTATACTATTGCACATTTAACCTTGCAATTATTATACTATTATTATACTATTGCACATTTAATCTTGCAATTATTATACTATATTATATTATTATCTTTTTTATACATTCATGTGGGTTGACTTAATTCCTATTAATTAAAAAGATAGGGGGCTTTATAGTGAAGTAATTATTATTATTATTTTATTTATTTATTATTATTATTATTTTTTTTTGGAGGGGGGGGGGGGAGTGAGTGAGTTAAATTACATGTTGCCTGTGAATTTTGATACCTGAATTATTATCAGTAAAAGTTGTTTGCTGCTATCTGTAATTTATAATGTGTTGTTGTGATACCCTACATAATAATAATAATAACAATAAACCTTTGATCCTATACAGTAATTTATAATGTGTTGTGATACTAATATTGACTGTAAACTTTTTTCTTTACAGAGGTTTCGCCGCCGGGATTTACACCACGAATTCTGCCGAGGCCTGTGAACACTGCGCCCGTAACTGCGAGTCTCAGATATGGATTGTAGAAGACCAGAAACAACTCGACAAGGTGCTCAAGATAAAAAGCCGCATCCCCTCCCTTCGTACCATCATCCAATACACCGGAAAGCCAACCAGCGAAGGTGTCATTAGTTGGGAAAGTGCCATGGAGCTCGGTAGACAACAATCGGACACGGAACTTGAGGCCAGGTTGCGTCGTATTGCAGTCAACAAATGCTGCACACTGATTTATACATCTGGTACAACTGGGGCTCCTAAGGGTGTAATGTTGAGTCATGATAATATTACCTGGACTGCTCATGCCAACTGTGTTAATGCTGAGTTCCATTCAGGTAAGGAAGCCATTGTTAGCTTCCTGCCGTTGTCCCATGTAGCTGCACAAATGGCGGATATTTACATCACTATGTATTCCGGTGCTACTTGTTATTTTGCTCAGCCTGACGCCCTCAAAGGAAGCCTGGGACAAACACTGAAGGAAATTAGACCAACCAGGTTCCTTGGAGTTCCACGCGTCTGGGAGAAAATCCACGAAAAGATGATGGAAGTGGGAAGGAAAACCACAGGTGTTAAAAAGTCCATTGCCACCTGGGCCAAGTCCGTCGGCCTTGAAGCAAACATCCGCAAACAGCGCCAGGATTTCTCAAAGCCATTCGGATACACAGTAGCCAATGCTGTGGTATTCAAGAAGGTTAAAGGTGTATTGGGTCTTGATAGATGTGAACTGTTCCTATCCGGCGCGGCCCCAATCGCACCAGAGATCGTCCGCTACTTCCACAGCCTTGACATACCCTTGACGGAGATCTACGGCATGTCCGAGTCGACCGGCCCACACACCATTGGTCTGGAGAAGGCATTCCGTGTTGGCAGCTGTGGTCGCACCGTACCAGGCTGCTACACCAAACTAGACAACCCTGACCGTGATGGTAATGGTGAGGTGTGTATGGGAGGTAGACACGTATCAATGGGTTACCTACGCATGGAAGACAAGACACACGAGGCTATAGACGATGAAGGATGGTTACACTCAGGTGATATTGGAAAGTTAGATGGTGATGGCTTCCTGTACATTACTGGACGTATCAAAGAACTCATTATTACCGCTGGAGGGGAGAATGTGGCACCTGTTCTGCTTGAAGACAACTTGAAAGCAGAACTACCTTGTCTGAGTAACAGTATGATTATTGGAGACAAGCGTAAATTCCTCTCTGTTCTGATAACTTTGAAGGTGAGTTGTTGTTATAAAATTAATTGATTTAATGGGGTGCGGGAATAGGGGGGGTTTAGGGGGGTGCGGGAGTAGGGGGACAAGCTTGGGGGGGGGTTTAGGGGGGTGCGGGAGTAGGGGACAGGCTTGGGGGGGTGCAGGAGTAGGGGGACAGGCTTGGGGGGGTGTGGGTGTAGGGGGACAGGCTTGGGGGGATTAGGGGGTGTTGGAATAGGGGACAGGCTTGGGGGGGTGCAGGAGTAGGGGGACAGGCTTGGGGGGGGGGGGTTTAGGGTGGTGTGGGAATAGGGGGACATGCTTAGGGGGGTTTTGGGGGGTGCAGGAATAGGGGGCAGGCTTGGGGGGGGGTTAGGGGGGTGCGGGAGTAGGGGACAGGCTTGGGGGGGGGGGGGTTGGGGGGTGCAGAAAAAGGCTGATACTCAAATAATAAATATATATATCATATTGACTAACCAACATTCTTTTTTTTTCTCCATTTTTTTCCTCAGACAAACGTGAATTTAGACTCGGGTGAACCGTTGGATTCGCTAACACCGTCCTGCATTGACTGGTGTCGCTCCATCGGCTCCCAGGCCAAGACCATACAGGATATTCTGGCCGGACCCGATGTGAACGTGATGAGGGCGATTCAAGATGGTATTGACCGTTCTAACAAGATTGCTCCTTCCAACGCACAACGACTACAGAAGTGGACCATCTTACCCAGGGATTTCTCTGTTCCTGGTGGAGAATTAGGTATGTTATTTACAAACTAGAATTATAAATATCTCTGTACCTGGTTATTAATAAATTAGAATTATAATTATCTCTCCTTTTAAATTGACAAACAAAAATTATAAATACCTCTCCTTTTAAATTAACAAACTAGAATTATAAATATCTCTCCTTTTAAATTAATAAACTAGAATTATAAATATCTGTCTCCTTTTAAATTAACAAACAAGAATTATAATTATCTCTCCTTTTAAATTAATAAACTAGAATTATAAATATCTCCTTTTAAATTAACAAACTAGAATTATAAATATCTCTCCATTTAAATTAACAAACTAGAATTATAAATATCTCTCCTTTTAAATTAACAAACAAGAATTATAATTATCTCTTCTTTTAAATTACACTGATATGAAGTCCTAATAATACAGAAATCTCTCTCCTTTTAAATTACGCTGGTATGAAGTCCTAATAGTATAGAAATCTAAATCTCCCTCCTTTTAAATTAATCTATTAGTATTGTCTAAAAAAATAAATTCTCAACTTTGTAGATAATACCAGTATAAAAATTATACCATATTTACACTTATCCTCTTTTGTTGACTTCTATTGCATGATAAAAAGTAAGATGTTATGAAGTATATATATACGATATATATGTATATTTTTTAACAGTTTTTCAATCTTAATTTACTTGTATTGTATGATGAAAAAAGTAAGATGTTATGAAGTATATATATATATTTTTTAACCATTTATATAAGCGTTTTAATATATATTTTTTAACCGTTTTTATATATATACCGGTATATATATATATTTTTTAACCGTTTTTTATCTTTTTTTAACCATTTTTTATCTCTTTTTAACCGTTTTCCATTTTTTTTTTACAGGTCCCACCATGAAGCTGAAACGTCCAGTGGTTGTACAGAAATATTGTGAGACCATAGAGCGCTTCTATGAGGGTTAAAGACTTTGTTACCTATAGTGATATCTCCTGTGTGTGTGTGTGTGTGTGTGTGTGTGTGTGTGTGTGTTGTGTGTGTGTGTTGTTACCTAGTGATATCTGTATGTGTGATATCTGTGTGTGTGTGTGTGTGTGTATGTGTGATATCTGTGTGATATCTGTGTGTGTGTGTGTACCAGATATTCTTGTATGTATGTATGTATATGCACCTACCCCAAGCCTGTCCCCCTATTCCCGCAACCCCCCAAACCCCCCCCACAAGCCTGTCCCCTTATTCCCGCACCCCCCAAACCCCCCCCCCAAACCCCCCCCCCCGGTCCCAAACCTGTCCCCTAATTAATGAGTTTGACAAATATACAAAGCATATAATTATTCATTTTAATAATATTCCACGTGGTGCCTAACTAACTAACTAAGAATTACTTTGTCTAATTGTTTGATATGAATGAGAATTATTTTGTATTTTGTTTGATATGGATGAGAATTAATTTTTTTTTTTTATATGAATGAGAATTTTTTTTTTTTTTTTATGAATGAGAATTAATTTGTATTTTGTTTGATATGGATGAGAATTAATTTTTTTTTTTTTTTATTTGAATGAGAATTAATTTTTTTATTGTTTGATATGGATGAGAATTAATTTGTATTTTGTTTGATATGAATGAGAATTATTTTTTTTTTTTTTATATGAATGAGAATTAATTAGTATTTAGTTTGATATGGATGAGAATTAATTTTTTTTATTGTTTGATATGGATGAGAATTAATTTTTTTTTTTTTTATATGAATGAGAATTAATTTTTTTTTTGTTTGATATGGATGAGAATTAATTAGTATTTAGTTTGATATGGATGAGAATTAATTAGTATTTAGTTTGATATGGATGAGAATTAATTAGTATTTTGTTTGATATGGATGAGAATTAATTTTTTTTTTTTATATGAATGAGAATTAATTTGTATTTTTTGATATGAATGAGAATTAATTTTTTTTTTGTTTGAGAATTAATTTGTATTTTGTTTGATATGTATGAGAATTAATTTTTTTTTTTTTTTATATGGATGAATTATTTTTTTTTTTATATGAATGAGAATTAATTTTTTGTATTTATGGATGAGAATTAATTAGTATTTAGTATGTCAAGTGATAATTTAGTATGTCAATTGATATACAATGTTAATACTGTACATTTTTTATAAACGGCATTAGTATGTAGAATGTAAAAAAAATGATCAAAATAGTTAGTTAATAGTTAATAAATAATAATAATCACAGAGGTGCATTTTAAAGTACATTAATATATTATTATTATTATTATTATTATTATTATTATTATTATTATTTAGATGTAGTTAATTGTGTTCTTGCCATATTACCAATGTATGTATGTATGTTTGTATGTATGTATGT
The DNA here is from genome assembly GCA_033782935.1 of Petrolisthes cinctipes. Taxonomy (NCBI): domain Eukaryota; kingdom Metazoa; phylum Arthropoda; class Malacostraca; order Decapoda; family Porcellanidae; genus Petrolisthes; species Petrolisthes cinctipes. Next base: position 20,418 of record JAWQEG010004270.1, read on the forward strand.
ATGTGTATGTATGTATGTATGTTTGTATGTTTGTATGTATGTATGTATGTATGTGCCTATAATTAACTGCAACTATTCAGAAATTGGCACTTTGTAAATAATTGATTTTTTGTGATTGAATATGTTTTTGGGTTTTCTTTACTTTCTTTATTATTATTTCTTCATTTTTTTTATTTTTTTTAATATTTTTTATTATTTCTTCAATATTTTTCTTTTACTATGTTTTATTATTTCTTCATTTTTTTCTCTACTTTTTATTATTATTATTATTATTATTATTATTATTATTATTATTATTATTTTTATTATTTTTATTATTATTATTATTATTTTTATTATTATTATTATTTTTCATTTTTTCCAAGTGTGTCTTTCAAGGCTGTGTTTAGAATTGTTGAAGTATGTAATAATATATTGATCCACAACACACACACACACACACACACACAAAAAAAAAACACACTCAATGTCTCTCTCTCAAACACACACACACACACACTGTCTCTTCTCTCTCAAACATACACACCCACACACTCTCTCAAACGCGCACACACACTGTCTCTCTCTCAAACACACACACACACACTGTCTCTCTCTCAAACACACACACACACACTGTCTCTCTCTCTCTCTCTCTCTCAAACACACATACCATCACACTATCTCTCTCTCTAACGAACACACACACACACACTATTTCTCTCTCTCTCACACACACACACACACACACACACACACACACACACACACACACACACACAGTCTCTCTCTCTCAATCACACACACACACAACACACCCACACAGTCTCTCTCTCTCAATCACACACACACACACTGTCTCTCTCAAACACACACACACACACACACTCTCTCTCTCTCAAACACACACACACTGTCTCTCTCTCAAACACACACACACTGTCTCTCTCTCAAACACACACACACTGTCTCTCTCTCAAACACACCCACACACCCACACAGTCTCTCTCTCTCAAACAAACACACACACAGTGTCTCTCTCTCAAACACACATACACACACACTGTCTCTCTCTCAAACACAAACACACTATCTCTCTCTCTCTCTCTCAAACACACACATACACACACACTATCTCTCTCTATCTCTCTCTCTCAAACACACACACACTATCTCTCTCTCTCTCTCTCTCTCTCAAACAAGCACACACACACACAAACACACAAACACGTGCAATGCAAGCCCGGGTCTAGCACAAAATAATAAAATATTCCGAATGGGAGTATACATATAATTAGTTTGTAAAAAAAAAAAAAAAAAAATAATAATAATAATAATAATAATAATAATAATAAAAAATTGTGCTAAACTTGGGCCAACTATAACCCTCTTGTTTATAATTCTATGTACAGTCGGGGTCAAAAGTCGTGTTTGGTATTTATAAGCGATTTTTTTATACAATTGTTTATAGTGACTGTCGTTATCATAATTAATACGGTTATATTTTTTATTATTATTATTATTATTATTATTATTATTATTATTATAGGCTGCTACTCAAATGATGATAATTGTATTTAATTTATATAACAATGACCATATGTTATAATTCAGGTATAGAAAATATAGAAACTAATTAATAATATTCATAAATATACATAATAATAATGATTAAAAATTTATCTACCATCAAATAGAAACTAATTAATATTATTCATAAATATACATAATAATAATTGATTCAAAAATTTATAGACTGTCATTTAATACAAGAGGGTTATGTTATTCTTGTAAGGTAAAATATTTAATAATAAGTTTAATGTTTGTTTGGTCATTCATAAATAATTTAGTTTCGGAAATGCATTTAATTAACGAATTTTGTTGTTGTAATTATCCCAGGTGTTCTCAAAAAAATATCTCTCTTTATATATATATTATTTTCTATCAATAAAAAAATTCTGATTCCCAAGAAAATTTATGTATATTAAAAAAAAAATTACTTTGTTTATTGAATTTGTTTATTCATTCTTGGGGAATTCTGAATTTTTTTGTGCCTATAATAATTTACTAAACTATCACATCACTATTTTTTTATTATTATTATTTTTTTTTTTTTTTTTTTACTAAACTATCATCATTATTATTATTTTTTTTTTACTAAACTCGCATAACTTTTTTTTTTTTTTTTTTTTTTTTTACTAAACTGTCACATCAATTTTTTTTTTTTTTTTTAGTAAACTCATCACTTTTTTTTTTTTTTTTTTTTTAACGCATCACTTTTTTTTTTTTTTTGACACTGGACATAGTTTTGATTGTGTGTGTACAATTTATTTAGGAATTACTAAACATCATCTTATTTAGAATTGAGTACTGTACATAGAAAGTACTGTACTAAATATATACATGTACTTAAGTGTACTATAATTATATATGTGTACTTAACTGTACTATAATTATATACATGTACTTAAGTGTACTATAATTATATACAATGTACTTATTTGATGTCAACTCAGTATAAAAGTGCTAATAATATATTTTTCGTGTACTTAATTTAGAATTAAGTTAATGTTGTATAGTGACTTACTAGGTGTGTTGGTTATAATTATGTAAAAGAGATGATAGTTTAATTAGGGAAGGTTATATTAATGGTACATGCTTACAAAAGAGAGAGTGTGTGTGTGAGAGAGAGACAGAGAGTGAGTGAGAGTGTGTGTGTATGTGTGCGTGAGAGGGAGAGAGTATGTGTGTGTGTGTGAGTGAGAGAGTTTGTGTGTGTGTGAGAGGGAGAGAGTGTATGTGTGTGCGTGAGAGAGAGAGTGTGTGTGAGTGAGAGAGAGTGTATGTGTGTGTGAGAGAGAGAGAGTATGTATGTATGTGTGAGAAAGTGAGAGAGAGTGAGTGTGTATGTGTGTGTGAGAGAGAGAGACAGAGAGTGAGTGAGAGTGTGTGTGTGTGTGTGTGTGTATGTGTGCGTGAGAGGGAGAGAGTATGTGTGTGTGTGTGAGTGAGAGAGTTTGTGTGTGCGTGAGTGTGAGAGAGTGTATGTGTATGCGTGAGTGTGAGAGAGTGTATGTGTGTGTGTGTGAGTGAGAAATAGTGTGTATGTGTGAGAGACAGCGAGTGTATGTTTGTGAGTGTGAGAGAGAGAGAGAGAGAGTGTATGTATATGTGTGTGAGAGAGAGTGTATGTATGTGTGTGCGTGAGAGAGTGAGTGTGTGTGTGTGTGTGTGTGTTTCATGACAATATTTAAAGGACTCATTTACCTCCAATTTTCTGACTACATCACACACACACACAGGGTCCCTTAAATAAATTCTAATGTTGTAAAGTATCATATAATCTTTTCTTAATAAACTGTCTTGAATCTAGGAATGATAATATCTTGGTATTTATATGAGAATTTAACCAAGTACAGCCACAATCAAATATCCACCAACACTTTCCTTCCATCGTAGTAAATATCTTGGTAATAAAGAACAACACGTGTATGATTTTGCAGCACCTCATAATAATAATAATAATAATAATATCCACCAACACTTTCCTTCCATTGTAGTAAATATCTTGGTAATAAAGAACAACACGTGTATAATTTTGCAGCACCTCATAATAATAATAATAATAATAATTGAGGGGGTTGAGTTGACGTAAGGTGTTGTTGTTGTATGATTATATTTTGATATGATACTGATTGTAGTAAATATCTTAGTAATAATAATAATAATAATAATTGAGGGGGTTGAGTTGACATAAGGTGTTGTTGTTGTATGATAATATTTTGATATGATACTGATTTATTTACACGATGGAAGGAAAGTGTTGGTAGATATTTAATTGTGACTGTACACACATACATACCTTTAAGTCACTATATCTGTAATTTGCTCAGAGTTAATTTACAATGACAACACATATTTTTTTCATATTATTAATTTTTTTCATTATTATTATTATTATTATTATTATTTTTTTTTTTTCAATCTAACTTTTTTTGTGGATTCCTTTACTTTGTTTAATTAGTGAAGCATATTCAGTTTGGTGTATATATGGGATTATAATTATTGTTAATCTGTTTCAGTAAAGTATATCAAAATAAACTTGTCTGACTTTTAATTACATAAGACCTTCAATGATATTTACGAATTAATAAAAGTGGAAAAAAAAAAAACTGAAGAAAAAAATTAAAGCATTATTTTAAACATCTATCTAGTAGTACTATAAAAATTAAATAAATAGTTAAATAAATAAATACTTCAAAGAAAAAAATTTAAATATATGAATCTTCAAATAAATAGTGCCTATCTTTGTAATACTATAAAAAAAAAAAAAAAAATACTCGAAATAAATATAAATACGATTAAAAAATATAAATAATAAAATAAAAATAATCCAGGAATAAAAATCTAAATACTGTATAATTATGAATATGCAAATAAATCGTACCTATCTTTGTAATACTATAAAAATAAATAAATAAATATATAAATAAAACTACAACAGAAAGAAATCTAAATACTGTATATGAATTAGCAAATAAATAAAGTCGTCCCTATCTTTGTAGTACTTTAAAAATAAAAAAAATAATTAAATAAAAATACTCCAGAGAAAGAAACCTAAATATATTAATCACCAAATATATTATAAATAAAAATACTCCAGAAATAAAAATCTAAATACTGTATAATTATGAATATGTAAATAAATAGTGCCTATCTTTGTAGTACTGTAAAAATAAAAATAAAATTAAATAAAAATACTCCAGAGAAAGAAATCTAAATATATGAATCACCAAATATATTATAAATAAAAATACTCCAGAAATAAAAATCTTAATACTGTATACTGTAATTATGAATATGCAAATAAGTAGTACCTATCTTGTAGTACTGTAAAAATAAAATAAAATAAATAAAATAAAAATAATCCAGTGAAAGAAATATAAATACTGTATATGAATTAGCAAATAAATAAAGTCGTCCCTATCTTTGTAGTACTCTAAAAAATAAAAAAATATATAAAAATACTTAAGAGAAAGAAAATTAAATATATGAATATATATCCCTATCTTGTAGTACTATAAAAATAAATAAATAAATAAAAATACTGTACTTCAGAAAAAAATATAATTACTGTATAATTATGAATATGCAAATAAATTGTCCCTATCTTGTAGTACTATAAAAATAAATAAAAATAAATAAATAAATAAAAATACTTCAGAAAAAGAAATATTATAACTATGCAAATAAGTACAGTAGTCCCAATCTTTGTAGTAGTATTAAAATTAAAAGAAAAAATAATAAATAATAAATAATAATAAATAAATAAAATAAAAATACTCCAAAGAAAGAAATATAAAAATTATGATCAAACAATTTCCCATTTCCCTGTAGTCAATGTGAAAAATAATTATCTATATTATCTATTAAAATTCACGTAAGAGTTTGATATTTTTCTTTTGTTAATTAGCTGATAAACTTCATAAAAAAAAAAAAATTGATTAAGTACAGTCACGAGCACTAATAAGTATACAGGTGTGTTTGGTATACCTATAGAGACAGTAAATAAATGTACAATAACATCTCCATTGTACAGTTACCAACCAGCACTAATAAGTATACAGGTGTGTTTGGTATACCTGTAGAGACTAAATAAATACACAATAACATCTCCATTGTACAGTCACGAGCAATAATAAGTATACAGGTGTGTTTGGAATACTTAGAGAGAGTAAATAAATACACAATAACATCTCCATTGTACAGTTACCAGCACTAATAACTATACATACATACATACATACATACAGGTTAGGTTGAAAGTTAGAACAGTTCACCAATTCACCAACGAAGTAATTAATAGGTATTCCAAACACACCTGTATACTTATTAGTGCTTGTAACTGTACAATGGAGATGTTATTGTACATTTAATTATTGTCTCTATAGGTATTCCAAACACACACACCTGTATACTTATTAGTGCTTGTAACTGTACTGTACTATCTTTTAATTTACTACAAGAAGCTAGCTACACACTATTTAAAACAATAAACATTATATTATTATGTAAACTTGAAAACATTAATTAGATAATAAATTATTTGAGATACCCATATATTGACTAAGACTACAATATTTTTTCATATAATATCGTATATATAATTATAGTGTACCTGTATTTCATAATGTATGGTATAGTTTATTATTATACACTATACACACTACTAATAATTCTAAACAACAACAACAACAACAAAAACAGTAATAATAATAATAATAATAAAAAAATATTGTCTGACATTTCTGAGTCGAGTTGTGAATTTTATGGTGAAAATTTTTCTCGTCAACAGCAGCCCATAAATATTGGTTACTGACCTGACCAGACCTGACCCCCCCCCATACCCCCATACCCCTTCCCTTCTCCCCCTTCCCTCGTATGGATAACTCAACCCCCCTTCCCCTTTACTCCCCCCCACCCTGTCCATCCCTACTACCCCCCTCCTCCTTCCCTCCATATCTCTACCCCTCCCCCTTACCTCCCCCCCCACCCTGTCCATCCCCAGTACCCCCCTCCACCCTACCCCTTCTCTCCATATCTACCCTCCCCCCTTTCCTATGGACAACTCTACCCCCCCTACCCCATGTCCATCCCCAGTACCCCCCCTCCCCCTTCCTATTGACAACCCTACCCCTCCTCCCCCTCACCCTCCACATCTTTACCCCCACCATCCCCCCGCCCCATCTCTTCAATACCCTCTTTTACCCCTCGACACCCCTTCCTACCCCCATAACCCTCCTCCCCACCCACCCCCTCATACCCCCATCACCCACCTACCCCTCTGGACACCCCCATAACCCCCCCCACCAACCCACCCCCTCCCTTTGTCGCCATATTATTGGTGGAAAACTTTCACCATATTTTTTGGTGGGAATTTAAATGCACGTATTGTCTTTGTATTTTATTTCTATCGACTTTATTGATTTATTTTGTATTTGATGGCTTTCGTTAAATTTTTTCCAACACCGTGACATGTAAATAATCCCATTTATGTAATTAATAACGAAATTCGCTAATTATTGTAATGTTAACTTTTCGAAATGATATGTTATTCTCGACTAGTTGCCAATTTATATTATTTATTTTCATTTATTATTGGTTTATGAGGGTTTGTATTGCCTTCTGCACATGTTTATATAATGTATTAATTTGTTATTATTCACTATGTATCAAAATGAGTTGTAGTTAATCGCAAATATCTTTAAATATGAATATAATAGATGGTTTTAGGAGTTTAAATGTATATATAATACTTACCCTTAAAGAACATTAAAGAAAATGGGTAAAGCAGGATACCAATACAGAAAACGGTACTATTTTAACACAGACTTATTCATTTAAAGGGAGATTATTTTTTCTCTTCACTGTAAATTTAAGTCACACACACTCTCTCTCTTCACTGTAAATTTAAGTCTCTCTCTCTCTCTCCCTTTACTGTAAATTTAAGTCACTCTCTCTCTTCACTGTATATTTGTCACTCTCTCTTCACTGTAAATTTAAGTCACTCTCTCTCTTCACTGTATATTTGTCACTCTCTCTTCACTGTAAATTTAAGTCACTCTCTCTCTCTCTTTTATTGCTTTTCTAAACATTGTTTTTATCCACTCCTTCATTGCAAGTTTCCTTCTATCAGTAATGCATGCAACATTCACTAAATTTACTCACTCACATACACACACACACTCTCACAAACACACACACACTCTCTCACACATACACACACACACTCTCTCTCTCACATGCACGCACACACACACACACTCTCTTTCTCACATACACACACACACACTCTCTCTCTCACACATACACATACACACACACACACACACTCACTCTCTCTCTCTCTCTCTCTCTCTCTGTGTGTGGGTAGGGGGGGAGAAAACACAATAAACTAAACTATAATTATAATATATACTGTTTTATAATACAATATCAAAATACACACACTTCATTTATAGACATAGACAAATACAATACTTACATACATAAAAGTTATACAAAATATCTATTACATCAAATTGAATAAAGTGACAGAATGTATGAATCTTTTTAATATATTTCAATCATTCTTCAACAACAACAACTTGCAAATTTCAACTTCTGGATTTCCATTTTTTCAATAATAAAAAAATTGTAGTAAAAGTTTATTAATTAAAATACTGATACTCCATTTTTAGAATAATATAATTTTTTTTTAGTAAAGTTCGTTAATTAAAATCCTACTGATAAAATTCATCATTATAAAAATACAAAGTAATTAATACATACGTTAACTAATTTAGGGGGTGCGGGAATAGGGGGGACAGGCTTGGGGGGGGTTTTAGGGGGGTGCAGGAGTAGGGGGATAGGCTTGGGGGGGTTTAGGGGGGTGCGGGAGTAGGGGGATAGGCTTGAGGGGGTTTAGGGGTGTGTGGGAATAGGGGGACAGGCATGGAGGGTTTTTTTGGGGGGGTGCAGGAGTAGGGGGACAGGCTTGGGGGAGTTTTGGGGGGTGCGGGAATAGGGGGACAGGCTTGAGGTGGGGTTTGGGGGGGGTGCGGGAATAGGGGGACAGGCTTGGGGGGGTTTAGGGGTGTGTGGGAATAGGGGGACAGGCTTGAGGGGGGGTTTAGGGGAATGCGGGAATAGGGGGACAGGCTTGGGGAGGGTGCAGGAATAGGGGACAGGCTTTCTACCCCCCCCCCCCAAGCCTGTCCCCCTACTCCCACACCCCCTTAAGGACCCAGAGATCATGTGTGAAAATTGGAGGCTTCTGATTCCTCCTGACTATGCCACGAAACAAACACACAAGCTCCTTCCATATAGGTGTGTGTGTGTGTGTGTGTGTGTGTGTGTGTGTGTTTGGAGGCTTGTGATTCCTCCTGACCATACCACGAAACAAACACACAAGCTCCTTCCATATAGTTGGGTGTGTGTGTGTGTGTGTGTGTGTGTGTGTGTGTGTGTGTGTGTGTGTGTGTGTGTGTGTGTGAGAGAGAGAGAGAGAGAGAGTATGTGTGTGTGTGTGTGTGTGTGTTTCATGGCAATATCTGAAGGACTCGTTTACCTCCAATTTACCAACTATTTCACCGGGTCCTCAAAGGCACAAATTAACGACCTAAATTACTTACTATTTACAATTTTATAATAATAATAATAATAATAATAACGTATAATATTTCTTATGTATCACCTACAGAATTCTCACCGGTATGAATAATTTTATGCTTTTTCATATCTCTTAAGTATCTAAATCGTTGACCACAGTTTTCACAATTATAAGGTTTTTCACCGGTATGAATCAGTCTATGTTGTTTTAAGACACCGAGTCGACCGAATATTTTACCGCAATCGTCACACTTATGCGGTTTTTCGCCCGTGTGGATCAGTATATGTTTTTTCATGTTGCTGAGTTGTCTGAATGTTTTACCGCAGTCGTCACACTTGTGCGGTTTTTCGCCCGTGTGGATCATGATGTGGTTTTTGAGGTGGCTGAGTTGTCGGAATGTTTTGCCGCAGTTTTCACATTTGTATGGTTTTTCTCCGGTGTGAATCATCATGTGTTCCTTTAGATGGTTCAGGTAACGGAATGTTTTACCACATACTTCACACGTGTCAACTTTATCATTACTACCACTGACAGTAAACATATTAATATACTTATTTATAATTAGATATACTGTATATACTTATTTATACTTATTACACTATTTATACTTATTTATTTATACTTATTTATACTTAGATATATAGAGTGTAAAAGATGTTGTGTGGTGACTGTAGTGATGACTGGTAGTGGTGACTGGCTGGCTGTAATTACTGGTTGTGGTAGCTGTTGTGATGACTTGTGGTAACTGGTAGTGATGACTGGTAGTGGTGACTCGTAGTAGTGCTTTGTAGTGATGACTGTCCACTCACACTGTAACTTAAGTTTATATAACATTAAGGTTCAGCATTGGTAAATATCATAAAATATAGTATATATAATAATATGTTAAGGTGAGATTCTCTTGTTGGTGAATTAGAAGGTTATTCATTCCTCCAAAATGCCGGGAAACACACACCCTCTATCTATCTATAGCTCTGACGTTATTGGGTACGGTTTTTCTACCTTCATTACCCACTTATTTAGACCATTCTAACACTATTTTCTTCTATGACATTTCCTCCACAAATGCCCCATTTCCAAGATAGGGCAAATTTAAATGGGGCATTTTGAAATTAGCCTGACCTTACCTGACCTGACCTAACCTAACCTAGTCCACATCAGACTACCGGGACCTAACCTGGGCAGACTACCGGAACCTAACTGTAGTAAAGTACAGTAATTGACCGGGGCAAAATACTAGGACCTAGCCGGATCTGGCAACACTGCTACAAAAAGGTAATTCTTTCAATAAATACCTATTATTTTACTACGTGTGTGTGTGTGTATGTGTGTGAATATCGGTATTATTTTACTATTAACGTTAGTGTGTGTGTGTGTGTGTGTGTGTTATCCCTCATTAAAGTTCAATAGACAGAATGTGTGGGAAAATTAATTAGTAAATATTATCATATATATAAAAAAAAAAAAAAATCTCCGAAGTGTTTTGTGGTTACCTCCTTTTAAAAAAAAACATTATTATTATTATTATTAAACCTTTATTTTAATTATAAACTCCATTAATATATTCCAAAACCAATTATTATTTACTTTAACCCCTTTATTTAACTTATAAATCCACTTAATGTACTTAAATAATAAAAATAATGAAAAATATTATTACCAAACTCGATTTCAATGGAGGCCTTGTTGTTGGCTTGGCTTGTACTGTTGTTGTTGTTGTTTGTTTACATCTGATGGTTCCTTGCTTTGGGGTTTAATCTTTTCAACGGGATCTTTTTTTTTCTTCTTTTTGTTGTTGTTGTTGTTGATGTTTTCCCGGGGCAGAATGGCCTCCTGCCCCACAGACCCCTGGTACACTCTGGTCACAGTGAAAAAACAAATTAAAATAAAGGAGGGGCTGGCCCTATATGTCTGGGCTACCGAAGCACATCCCAAGGAAATGGGACCACAGCTTACTGGACCAGGGAGTCTGGGGGCCTCCGACCACCAGGGAGATTGGGGGGAAGGCTTTGATCGGTATTAGTACAGAAGTGGACCTGAATTCAGCAGTGTTGCCAGATCCGGTTGGGTCCTAGTATTTTACCCCTGTCATTTATTGTACTTTATCACGATTATTTCCCGGTAGTTTGCCCAGGTTAGGTCCCGGTAGTTTACCCAGGTTAGGTCCCGGTAGTATGATGCGGTCTAGGTTAGGTTAGGTCAGGTCAGGTAAGGTCAGGCTAATTTCAAAATGCCCCATTTGAATATGCCCTATCTTGGAAACGGGGCATTTGAGGAAGAAAAACCATAGAAGAAAAGTGTCTTAGAATGGTCCGAAATAGTGGGTAATGACAGTAAAATATCTATTATACAGTAAGGTCCACTTCTGTACCTTTACCCTTTGATCACACAGCCAGTGTTGTGGGCCCAAGTCCACGTTACCACACGAGCTACAAGTGGGGCCGTACCTTCCATGAGACCAGTCCTGAAGGGACCATAAGGGGGGAGGGAGTTTACACTGCTGTATACAAAGGGAAATGCACCCCCGTGTGCTGGCGGTCCACACAGCAGTGGGAAAAAAAAGAAAAAAAAAAAGAGCCTCCGGTTGCAGTACACCTCACGTGGATTTTTACTCCATGTGGACAGATCTCGTCAAATCCACTAGAAAGTGACCAGATCCTACAACAATCTTTATTCTAGCCCTGTGGGGGATGGCTAATATTCACAGAGAATAAAGTCAGCCCCCACAGCCCTCTTCTTTTTGTTTTACCCTGTAGTGGTCGTTTTTTATTTATTTATTTTTTAATGTTTATTTATTTAACTTTATTGTTGTTCATAATTATCTTCCTTTGGAGTTTATCTGTCTTTTCAATGGCACCTTTTTTTCTTCTTGTTTTTTTTTTTTTTCCTGCTGGTCTTTTTTTTATTTTTTTATTTCACTTTATTTTCCATAAGTTATGTATCGAAGCATATTTGCATATAGAGTAATATTTCTATTCTACATGAAGGATATACTGAATGAAAAACAAATATATTTATATCTCTTGAAAAATTTTAATTGCTCGACACACAATATTATAATATGTAAATCAAACCTATTTTATTATATATTTTAAAACATAATTCAATGCAGCAAAGAATAGTTAAATGCAAATAATAACTACTTTATATAAATACACCAACCTAACAATAATTATGTGTTATATTAATAGTTTGATCTCATACTAATTAAACTTATTATTCATAGTTTGATCTCATATTAAACTTGTCATTCATACAGTTTAATCTCATATTAATTAAACTTGTTATTCATACAGTTTTATCTCATACTAAACTTATAGGGAAGTGTTATTAAATTTTTTCTTCAATGAAAAGTTCTTAAGTGCTAAATTTGTATTGCAAAATAATAGGAATTGCGACGAAGATAACATTTAGTTAATAATACCTGACTTTTGATTGCCAGTTTATTCCCTCCTGACATACACACATAAACTTGATTAAATGTCTAAAATACTTAATTGTTTCTACTACATACATACATACATACATACATATATATATACATACATACATACATATATACAGTACATACATACAGTACATGCATACATACATACATACATATACCAGGCATTTATCTCCATGGTGGAGGTAGCCCTTTGGTAGGGAAATCTTACAGGGAAGGGGTTCCCTGTGCCCCTCACCCCGAGGTCATTGCACCATTAACAGTAGGCGATGGGGTCACCACAACTGAATATTATTATTATTATTATTATTATTATTATTATTAAGGTGTTACCCCAGACTCCCTCCTCTAAGACTGACTATACACACAACAAAAAAACACCACGAATGAATGTTTTTGATAACAGATGCAGCCACAACATACATACATACATACATACCCAGGGATACCAATGTGAGAAGGCTGTTATCAAAAACCTTCATTCGTAGTGTCATTTTGTATTGTGCAGAAGGTGTAACCATATATTTTTTTGTAAGGGTACTGGGGTCAACACATTACATTACTAGCAAAGAAAAATAATAAATAGGAGAGAAAGAAAGTGCCAGCAACAACTAAATGTTATGATAAGATAGAAGTTATTACAAAGGTTATAATGTACAGTACAGTCAATTCTCATTTTACACTGGGATTATGTATGTGTAATAGTGTGTGTGTAATGAATGTATGTACTGTAAACACTTATTGTACACTATATTACACACCCATAATACCAGTGTACTGTACAATGAGGGTTTTCTGTACACAGTTTCATTACACACCCATAATACCAGTGTACTGTACAATGAGGGTTTTCTGTACACAGTTTCATTACACACATTACATTACACACCCAATATACAAGTGTACTTTACAATGAGGGTTTTCTGTACACAGTTTCATTACACACACTACATTACACACCCAATATACAAGTGTACTGTACAACTAGCTATTGTTAGATAATTATTATAAGTGATATATATTTTCTAAGTAATTAACAAGACTATTATAATAAGGTTAGGTAATTATTATAAGAGATATATAGTTTCTAAGTAATTAAAAAGACCAAGGTTAGGTTATTATTATAAAGAGATATTTTCTAAGTAATTAAGGGAGTGCGGGAGTAAGGGGACAGGCTTGGGGGGGTTTTGGGGGGTGCGGGAGTAGGGGGACAGGTAGCTAAGATTAGATTATTATTATATTTTCTAAGTAATTAAGAATAGAGCAACTCCCGCCTGATTCCATTCATAGTGAGGTAATGGACAAGGAATATCAACACTTCCCACTACTTGTTCTCTGTCCGGTGAGGAATACACGGGTACGGAGAGTAATTCTTCATGGTAAACTCTCGTCTTGTTTGCCTGTAAATAATTAACAAGATTTAATATTAGCGAGATTAGTCCAAGCAGGTAGAAACAATTAAAGTTATCTTATATTACCGAGAAACAATTAAAGTTATTTTATTATGTTTGCCTGTAAAATATTAATAAGATTAGTCTAGGCAGGTTGAAACAATTAAAGTTATCTTATATTAAAGAGAAACAATTAAAGTTATCTTACATTAACGAGAAACAATTAAAGTTATCTTATTGTGTACTGTATGCATTAATAATTATTCTTCATGGTAAACTCTGGTCTTGTTAGCCTGTAAAATAATTAACAAGATTAGCCCACGCACTTTACCAATAAATAATATAATAATAAGTATTTTTTTTTTTTTTTTTCGAATATTATAATTTTTTTTTTTTTTTTTTTTTTTTTTTCTGTACTTACCTTAGGCATCCACGCAACTGTACACAACGGAGCTACGGTAATGCTTGGAGAATCGTGGGTGTTGTGAAGTAGTCGTGAACCGTCGAATGTAGCTCCTTCCATCTGTAGACCGGACCATTTCATTGCAACCTTTGCGTCGGGTATTCCTCCACGCGACCAGGAGGTTACAAACTCCAAATTATCCATTGATGTACCATACTCTCTGTTAAGTGAGGTTAGGTGAGGTGAGGTTATGGTTAGGTGAGGTGAGGTTAGGTTAGGTTAGGTTAGGTTACGTTAGGTTATGGTTAGGTTAGGTTAGGTTAGGTTAGGTTAGTGTTAGGTTACGTTAGGTTATGGTTAGGTTAGTTTGTAGTTTAGTGTTAGTGTTAGTGTTAGCGTTAGGTTAGGTTAGGTTAGGTTAGTTGGGTTATGGTATGGTTAGGTTAGGTTAGGTTAGGTTAGGTTAGGTTGGTGTTGGTGTTAGTGTTAGTGTTAGTGTTAGTGTTAGTGTTAGGTTATGGTTAGGTTAGGTTAGGTTAGGTTAGGTTAGGTTAGGTTAGGTTAGGTTTGGTTTGGTTTGGTTTGGTTTGGTTTGGTTTGGTTTGGTTTGGTTTGGTTTGGTTTGGTTAGGTTTGGTTTGGTTATGTTAAGTTACGTTGGGTTAGGTTAGGTTAAGTTAGGTTACGTTTGTTTACTGTACACACATTCATTACAAAATTACAAACATAACAACACACACACAAAACATCACCAACAATACAAAACAACAAAACATTACTATTAAATATATTTGTACTTTACCTAGCAGTTTGTTGACGTAATGCATTAAGGAAGGTTGCCGGGTGTAGTAGTTCAGACAGATCTAATGCCTCCCTCAGTAAGGTATTCTGGTCACTCTTACTACTCCACTTTTCTATACCCAGCGCACGTCTTATTAAACTACGTAGGTATTCGAGTGGATCTTCCGGGCCTTCCCAAAGCTTCTGCCAACTACTGGGGGTCTGGAAAATTAATTGGGGGGGGGGTTTAGGGGGGTGCAAGAATAGTGGGACAGGCATGGGGGGTTGTGGGAGTAGTGGGACAGGCTTGGGGTGGTTTTGGGGTGTGCGGGAATATGGGACAGGCTTTCTACCCACCCCAAGCCTGTCCCCCTACTCCCGCACCCCCGAAACCCCTCCCCCCAAGCCTGTCCCATACTCCCGCACCCCCCGCACCCCCCCCCAAGCCTCTATACCCAATGCACGTCTTATTAGACTACGTAGGTATTCCAGAGGATCTTCCGGACCTTCCCAAAGCTTCTGCCAACTACTGGGGGTCTGAAAATTTATACAGGAGTGAGATTATTTATACAGTACTGGGGTAAGATATGTATTAAAGGTAAAGTCATATTGTATGCTTACTTAAGGGGGTGCGGGAATAGGGGGGGGGGGCAGGCTTAATTGGGGGGGGTTTAGAGGGGTGCGGGAATAGGGGGACAGGCTCGGGGGGGTTTTGGGGTGTGCGGGAGTAGGGGGACAGGCTTGGGGGTGAGGTTAGGGGAGTGCGGGAATATGGGACAGGCTTTCAACCCCCCCCCAAGCCTGTCCCCCTATTCCCGCACCCCCCCCCCAAGCCTGTCCCATACTCCCGCACCCCCCACTTCTCTATACCCAATGCACGCCTTATTAAAATACGTAGGTATTCCAGAGGATCTTCCGGGTCTTCCCAAAGCTTCTGCCAACTACTGGGGGTCTGAAAATTAATTGGGGGGGGATTTTAGGGGGTGCGGGAATATGGGGGACAGGCTTGGGGGGGGGGTTTAGAGGGGTGCGGGAATAGGGGGACAGGCTTAGGGGGGGTTTAGGGTGGTGCGGGAGTATGGGGACAGACTTGGGGGGGTTTTGGGGTGTGCGGGAGTAGGAGACAAGGATTCTGCCAACTTTTTTATATTAATATGAAATAATATCATAATTCTCTTGTCTAAGTAAAGGAATCTGTCAATTTTTTATATTAATATGAAATACTACCACAATTCCAACCTCTTTTCGTCTCAATAAAGATTCTGTCAACTTTTTTATATCAATATAAAATAATACCCAAAATTCTAACCTCTTGTGTTAATAAAAATTCTATCAACTTTTTTATATTAATATGAAATAATACAAAAATTCTCACAATAATTCTTACCTCTTGTCTGAGTAATGATTCAGCCAATTTTTTTATATTAATACAAAATAATACCAAAATTCTAACCTCTTGTGCTAATAAAAATTCTACCAACTCTTTTATATTAATATGAAATACTAAAAAATTCTAACCTCTTTTCGTCTCAATAAAGATTCTGTCAACTTTTCCACATTAATATGAAATAATACCAATAATTCTAACTTCTTGTCTGAGTAAATATTCTGTTAACATTTTAATAAGGATTCTGTTAACATTTTTATATTAATATGAAATAATACAAAAATTCTCACAATAATACTTACCTCTTGTCTAAGTAATGATTCCGCCAATTTCTGAGCTTCAGTAGTGAGTAGTAAAGTTCCACGTATGACCTTAGAGAGTTGAGCCAATGAACGGTGAACAGTTTGTACAACACTAATTACTGTGTAGTATTCAAGTTGTACAAAGGCTTTTATTGGAGATTCAGCTGATGATGTAGGTAATGCAACCTTGGTCTGGATAAGGCTGGCACCCTTAGAAACAAAAAAATATATGTACAGTCGTGGTCAATAATAATCATTCACTTATGGGTATCTCAAACAATTTACTGTCTAATGTTTTCACGTTCACATAATTATAATTTTATTGTTTTAAGGGGGTGCGGGAATAGGGGGACAGGCTTGGGGGGGTTTAGGGGGGTGCGGGAATAGGGGGACAGGCTTGGGGGGTGCGGGAATAGGGGGACAGGCTTGGGGGGATTTAGGGGGGTATGGGAGTAGAGGGACAGGCTTGGGGGGGTTTAGGGGGGTGCGGGAATAGGGGGACAGGCTTGGGGGGGTTTAGGGGGGTGCGGGAATAGGGGGACAGGCTTGGGGAGGGGGGGTTAGGGGGGTGCGGGAATAGGGGGACAGGCTTTCTACCCACCCCAAGCCTGTCCCCCTATTCCCGCACCCCCCAAACCCCGTCTCCCTCCATAACTGACACTTTGTACTTGATATAGATTTTAGTGGAATATATTTTACCTGATTGAGTTTTTTCCACAAGTTAAGGACTGGGGAGAGTTGACTGTGCCATTTATCACGGTCAAATCGACTGGCCAACTCTGGTGACCTCATCAATACTGTAAAGAAAAATAAGGTACAGTCATGAGCACTAATAAGTATACAGCTTTGGTTGGTTGAAGCTTTGAACAGTCCACCAATTCACCAACGAACTAATTCCAATGGAGATGTTATTGTGCATTTATTTACTGTCTCTAGGTATTCCAAGTACACCTGTATACTTATTAGTGCTGGTAACTGTACAATGGAGATGTTATTGTGTATTTATTTACTGTCTCTAGGTATTCCAAGCACACCTGTATACTTATTAGTGCTGGTGACTGTACAATGGAGATGTTATTGTGTATTTATTTACTGTCTCTAGGTATTCCAAGCACACCTGTATACTTATTAGTGCTGGTGACTGTACAATGGAGATGTTATTGTGTATTTATTTACTGTCTCTAGGTATTCCAAGTACACCTGTATACTTATTAGTGCTGGTAACTGTACAATCACGGCACATAGTCCTTGAACACACTTCCCCTTACACCCTGGTCAAGGATTATGTGCCATGACTGTACTGTACTGTACTAAGTCAATGGTAATGAAATAATGTAATAAAATATAGTGTAAATTTATAGTATTGTACAGCCATAATCAAATATCCACCAACACTTTCCTTCCATCGTGTAAATAAATCAGTATCATATCAAAATATAATCATACAACAACAACACCTTACGTCAACTCAACCCCCTCAATTATTATTATTATTATTATTATGAGGTGCTGCAAAATTATACACGTGTTGTTCTTTATTACCAAGATATTTACTACGATGGAAGGAAAGTGTTGATGGATATTTGATTGTGACTGTACATGTACAATAAAGTATCCATGTAAGCTGACAATTACTGCATATTATTATTTTTATTTTGTATAAGTATTAATTACCCACTTTTAAGTTGTGATATAACTTGTAAGCTGACAATTCTCTGCCATGATCTTTCAATATTTGCAGGAAGACCAAAATAAGCTGAATCATCTTCATCTGGTAAATCTCTGATGAGTGAAGTGTAATCCTGTTCAAAGTAAATATTATTATTATATTATTATTATTATTATTATTATTATTATTATTATTATAATATTATTAGATAAGTTGTGGGTATTAAAAACAAATGTAGTTCTGCTCAAAATAAAAAAAATAAACATTATAATATTATTAAATAAATTGTGGGTATTAAAAACAAATGTAGTCCTGCTCAAAGTAAAAAAATAAACATTATAATATTATTAGATAAGTTGTGGGTATTAAAAACAAATGTAGTCCTGCTCAAAATTAAAAAAATAAACATTATAATATTATTAAATAAGTTGTGGGTATTAAAAACAAACATTATAATATTCTTAGATAAGTTGTGGGTTTTAAGGGGGTGCAGGAGTATGGGGACAGGCTTGGGGAGTGCGGGAGAATGGGGGCAGGCTTGGGGGGGGGTTAGGGGGGGTGCGGGAATAGGGGACAGGCTTTCTTCATTTTTCATTTTCAAGTCAGTATTTTCATTATATTACATTATATTACATTACAGTACATTATATTACATTACATTACATATTATTACATATTATTACATTATATTACATTACATTATTTAACATTATTATTACATTATAGTACATTATTTTACATTATTAGTACATTATATTACATTATTTTACATTACATTACATTATTTTACACTATTCTACATTATATTACATTATTTAACATTATTTTACATATTATTACATTATTTTTACTTGTTAATTATCCGTACCTGAAAATTAACCGTGGTAGGTAGCGTCATATTATGTGCCAGTTGTCCTGAAGCCAATTTCCGTCCACCGATGACATCATTATTGAAGAAAATGTTAACATATGCTGTGAGAACCTTCAAGTCCCATGTGTTGTCAACCCGACCTCCGTATATTGCATTCACAAACAAACCGTGCACAAAGTTCCATTTTACGTCACCACCTGTAAATATTCACAAAAAAGTTGATTATTTACTTATATGAAAATTGTTACTATCTTAAAATATAAACGAAAAATTAATTATTGGAATGAAAACTACAATTAAATCCATTTCACATCACCACCTGTAAATATTCGCCAAAAAGTTTAATATTTTTTATTTAAATGAAAATTGTCACTATCTTAAAATACCACCTTTAAATATTCACCAAAATGTTTTATATTTTTTATTTATATGAAAATTGTCACTATCTTAAAATATAAACAAATAGATGAATTATTGGAATGAAAATTACAACTAAATCCATTTCACATCACCACCTGGAAATATTCACAAAAAAGTTTAATATTTTTTATTTAAATGAAAATTGTCACTGTCTTAAAATACCACCTGTAAATATTCACCAAAAAGTTTAATATTTACTTATATGAAAATTGTCACTATCTTAAAATATCACCTGGAAATATTCGCCAAAAAGTTGATTATTTTTTATTTATATGAAAATTGTCCCTATCTTAAAATATCACCTGTAAATATTCACAAAAAAGTTTAATATTTACTTATATTAAAATTGTCACTACCTTAAAATATAAACAAATAGATGAATTATTGGAATGAAAACTACAATCAAATCCATTTCACTTCACCACCTGGAAATATTCACCAAAAAGTTGATTATTTATTTAAATGAATATTATCACTAACTCCACTTCACATTACTACGTTAAAATATAAATAAAAAAATGAATTATTGGAATGAAAATTACCACTAAATCAACTTCACATCACCACCTTAAAAAAAAAAAAAAAAAAAAAAAAATATTATTAGAATGAAAACTTGCACTTAGGCCAGGTTAGATTACCACCTTAAAATAATATCCACCAAAATGATGATAATTACTAAAATAAACTTAACAACTTACCACTTACCATCTTGCTTATCCACCAAAAAAATGATAATAATTAAAATGAACTTAACAACTTACCATCTTGCTTATCCACCAAAAAAATGATAATAATTAAAATAAACTTAACAACTTACCATCTTGCTTATCCACCAAAAAAATGATAATGATTAAAATGAACTTAACAACTTACCATCTTGCTTGAACAGACGGTCTAGAATATCGGCTCCGGCTTTGAGATCGGCGAGGGAGAACTCATAAAACTTGGACCATCCTTGGGGAATGTATGTGCGTCTCTCCTGTACTATGGCGTGGAACCAGGCTAATACGAAGAGTGCCTGTGCTCTACTCACACTGTTCCCTCGGGCCACTAGTTCAGGAGACCAGGAGTCGTATGTACGCTGGAGGTTCTTCTTGACTCCTGCTGGGGCCTAAAAAAAAAAGATATATATATTTTTATTAACTCCTGCTGGGGCCTAACAAGAAGAGATATATATGTGTGTTACTGAAATATAATGTATGTGTACTTTTGGGGGGGGTTTGGGGGGTGCGGGAATAGGGGGCAGGCTTGGGGAGGGGCGGTTTGTGGGGTGCAGGAGTAGGGGGACAGGCTTGGAGGGGAGGTTTGTGGGGTGCAGGAGTAGGGGGACAGGCTTGGGGGGGGTTAGGGGGGTGCGGGAATAGGGGGACAGGCTTGGGGGGGGTTAGGGGGGTGCGGGAATAGGGGACAGGCTTTCTATTCAGGAGACCAAGAGTCGTATGTACGTTGGAGGTTCTTCTTAACTCCTGCTGGGGCCTAACAAAAGATATATGTATGTATGTTACTGAAATATAATGTATGTATACTTTATAATACAATATATACCACATTAAGGGAGAAATTTTGTGTTGGTAATTCTGGAGCAACTGAATCCTCCAAACTATTCCAAGCAACAACAGAATACCATTATTTTTGCTCTTCTGGTCCTGTTGTTTCCTGGCATACTTTGGAGGAATCAAGGCACTCCAATGTAACAAAAAAGAATGACCATATTAATGTTTATACTTTATAATACAGTATATAACACATTAATGTTTATACAGTACCTTATGATACAGTAATTTATACCACATAAATATTATAAATGTAATGAATACTTTTAATAATATAATACTTACCTCATATGTAATTTTCAATGTGGTTTGCAATATAATAGGTGTAAACTTGATATGAGGTTCGGCAGTCAACCAGAGTCTAAAGTCTTGGTGTGGTTGTAAAGCATTGAGTTCCTTTTCTAATATTGGGAGCCAGGCGGTAACAAGGTGGAGGTTCTTAAGACACAGCCAATGTCCCGATGACGAACATTCCCTTAGGAGTTTTAAGGCTACTTCACTTTGTCCTTGGCCCATTGCAACCTGTGTGTAGGTAATAATAATAATAATAATAATAGTAATAATAATGATAATAATAGTAATAATAATAATAATAATAATACATGTAATAATAATAATGATAATACATGTAATAATAATAATAATAATAATGATAATACATGTAATAATAATAATAATAATGATAATAATGATAATGATGACAACAAAAACAATAAAAATAATAATAATAATAATAATAAAAATAATAATGATGACAATAACAACAACAACAATAAAAATAACAATAATATTAATAAGAATGGTAGTTATTATGACCCATGGTGTTTATAATGAATACACACACACACACGCACACACACACACATACACATATACATATACACATACACACACACACACACACACACACAGGGATAGATAACCACACACACACACACACACACAGGGATAGATAACCACACATACACACACACACACAGGGATAGATAACCACACACACACACACACACACAGGGATAGATAACCACACACACACACATACATACACATACACATACACACACACACACACATACACATATACACACACACACACACACACACACAAAAGGGTAGATAACCACACACACACACACATACACACACACACACACCTCATGGTAATTACTATGACCCACGGTGCTTTTAACCAGGTCAGTGAGTTCCTGTGACGGGTCAGCGCCTGGTGAGATGATAACAAGGATTGGTTCACCAGCGGAGGTCTCGGGTAACAGACGTCTAAGGTTCAGAGCAGGTGGTGAGACTTCCTTCAGACCTAGAATAATATAATAATAATATAACAGTAATATTATAATAATAATAATATAACAGTAGTACTATAATAATAATAATAATAATATAGAGTAGTACTATAATAATAATAATAATATTAATAATAATAATATAACAGTAGTACAGTACTATAATAATAATAATAATAATAATATAATATACAGTAGTACAGTACTACAGTATAACAATAATAATATAACACCTTCATTACAAACAATACAACAACAAAACAAAACAAGACATTACCGTAGAATGTATAATAGTAAGTTAATAAATTACCTAATGAGCGTGATGCAAAGTTGACCATGGCGGACTGCAAACGGTCTGGTCTAATGGCCTGAATAATAAGGAGTTGTTGGAAGGTTGAGAGTTTCTGACCAAGCTGTACTGGGATGTCATTCTCACTGTGACTAGACCGTGCAAACCCAGACCACAGGGACAAGTCATTAAGCTGTAGTAACTCATACATTGATGGGAATGTTTGCTGTAAAAGGAGAAATTATTATAGTACAGTAAAATAATGATTAAGTTTATATATGATTAAGATTATTAAGTTTATAATATTATGATTAAGATTATTGAGTTTATAATATTATGATTAAGATTATTGAGTTTATATATGATTAAGATGATTAAGTTTATATATGATTAAGATGATTAAGTTTATAATATTATGATTAAGATGATTGAGTTTATATATGATTAAGATGATTAAGTTTATATATGATTAAGATGATTAAGTTTATATTATTATGATTAAGATGATTACGTTTATATATGATTAAGATTATTAAGTTTAGCACATAATTATATATATTCTTTTAACACACGCTTAGTAAATCACATAATAATTATATTCTTTTAACACAGGGTCCCCTACTCCCACACCCCCCAGTCCCCCCCCCCAAGCCTGCCCCCCTACTCCTGCACCTCCCAAAACCCCCGCAAGCCTGTCTCCCTACTCCCGCACCCCCCAGTCCCCCCCACCCCAAGCCTGTCCCCCTATTCCCGCACCCCCCAGTCCCCCCCCAAGCCTGTTTCCCTACTCCCGCACCTCCCAGTCCCCCCCCAAGCCTGTCCCCTACTCCCGCACCCCCCTAAACTCCCCCAAGCCTGTCCCCTACTCCTGCACCCCCCAGTCCCCACCCCAAGCCTGTTTCCCTACTCCCGCACCCCCCCAGTCCCCCCCCCAAGCCTGTCCCATATTCCCGCACCCCCCTAAACCCCCCCCAAGCCTGTACCCCTACTCCCGCACCTCCCCAGTCCCCCCCCAAGCCTCTACCCATACTCCCGCACCCCCCTAACCCCCCCCCAAACCTGTCCCCCTACCCCCACACCCCCCAAGCCTGTCCCCCTATTCCTGCACCCCCCTATACCCCCCCAAGCCTGCCCCATACCCCCGCACTCCTTTTTAACATACATACAAAGCTTCACAAACCTTAAGGAGTGCCACAGCATTTACTCTCTCTTCATCAATCCATTTTGGCAGAGCTGCTTTGAAGTCACTCATGTCTGCTCGTACATCAGTCACAATTTGTCCGGTCAGCGCCTCCCACTCCTTAAAAAGACACAATATTAATTAAAGCTAGAAAAATTAGTACATATATCAATTTCTTTACATCAAACTTTATTCATTAAGGGGAGTGTTTAAAGTTAGAAAAATTAGTATATCAATTTCTTTACATCAAACTTTATTTATTAAGGGGAGAGTATACTTTTGTTACATTTGAGTGCCTTGATTCCTCCAAAGTATACCAGGAAACAACAGGACCAGATTAACAGTTTGGAGGAATCATTATCTCCAAAAATGTCAATACAATACCCTCCCCTTAATATTATTAGTCTAATATTTGAATCAGTCAGCAGAATATTGCCTACAGTATGTGCAAAATAAAGATACTGTTTAACCAATATTCTGTGTACAAATTCCTGAGGTGGACTGTACACTTGTAATCCAAAATATATATCCAGGCTTGCTTCGAATAGCCTGATTGAGTATTAAGCGAACTCAAGCAAATATGAAACAGGATAAGCGTTGTAATTGGTTCACTACTATGTCAAATGATTGGAAACTTCAACAACAAGACCTGGATACAAATATGAAACAGTATAAGCGTTGTAATTGGTTCACTAGTATGTTAAATGATTCAGAACTTCAACAACAACACCTGGATACAAATTTTGGATTGCGAATGTACAGTCGTGGTCAAAAATAATCATCCATAGAGGGGTAACTCACCTAAGAGTTTGACAGCTTCACAATGTTTTTTTTAGCTTATATGCTTTCCATTAAATAGGTTAGGTACCATAATTTCATTTACTACAAGCAGCTACACACTACTTAAAACAATAACACACACACACACACACACATGTTAACTACCATCTTTTAATTTACTACAAGCAGCTACACACTACTTAAAACAATAACATCATAATAATATGAACGTGAAAACATTGGACAGTAAATTGTTTGAGATACCCATATGTAGACGATGAATATTATTGACCACTACTGTACATTACCTAGCTGACAATAGAAATAAAAACCCACTTACATTTTTCTGGAAGCTGTCAGGGTACATTCCGTGGACCAGGTGTAAGGCGAACATGAGTCTGTCAGCTTTGAAGAGTGAACGACTTATGTAACTATATACCAAGTCAACCAAAGACCTCTGTAATGATCTTATACGCTGGTCTGTGTTGCTGCCATCCTGTGTAAATAAATAAATAAAACAATAATGTATGTGTGTATTAATAAAACAATAATATAGTTACAGTCACAAAGCAATAATTTATGTGTGTATTAATAAAAAAATAATATAGTTACAGTCACAAAGCAATAATTTATGTGTGTATTAATAAAACAATAATGTATGTACAGTTTTAGGGTTGATTCCACAGTGGTATTGGTTTGTTAGCTTCCCAACCAACCAACCACACTTGTAAGGCTTCATTATTTTCCAAAAGCTGAGTATCCACATTCACAAAATCTATCCAACAGTTAGATAATGATGATCACTGTATAGTTTACCAACACAAAACTTCCTACTTAATAAATAGATAGATATCAACAATAGCAACATATAATTATATTTCAGTGCAAAACAAATTAACATAATAACTGTATAAATATAACTCCAATATTTAATTACCTGTGGTGTTAGCAAAGCCTTGTGGAATAAACTGTGGAATGCATTGAGACTGAAGCGATACATATTATTAAGCTTCGACAAATCGGAAATAACAAAATAAAGGTTGGCCGCAGCTTGAGATAAGGGAAGGTAGGCTTTCCGTTCATTCTCCAGGGATTCTTGTAGAGACTTGGATTCCTTTAGTGATGATTCAATGGTGGCGGCGCTAGACTTGGCTTGTTCTAATGACGCCAAGAGTTCCTAAAAAGAATGGGTATAAGTTTGTTAATAATTCTACAGATAATAATTTAATAATAATAATATATATAGTTATTATTATTATTACTATTATTATTATTATTAAATTATTATTAACTATATACTGTATAATAATAATAATACTGTAATTTAATAATAATAATAACTATATATAATAATAATAATAATAACAATAATAATAATAATAATAATCATCATACAACAGTTCCTAAGAAGGGATACAAGTTTGTTAATAATTGTATAGATAATAATAATAATAATAATAACTATATATAATAATAATAATTTAATAATAATAATAACTCTATTCCTGCACCCCCCAAACCCCACCCCCACAAGCCTATCCCCTTACTCCCACACCCCCCCAAGCCTGTCTCCCTACTCCCGCACCCCCTAAACCCCCCCCCCCCAAGCCTGTCCCCCTATTCCTGCACCCCCAAGCCTGTCCCCCTACTCTCGCACCCCAAAAGCCTGTCTCCCTATTCCCACACACCCCCTAAACCTCCCCCCCTATTCCCACACCCCCATAAACCCCCCCCTTACTCCAACACCCCCACCTAAGAATTATCTATACCTTATTTTCCAGTATGTTTCCCTTTGATTCAGCCAATGTAGTAAGTAATTGATCTTCAAGGGTAACCAGTTGAACCTTTAAGTCTTCCTCTTGACGTAGGAGGTCTGTTCGTCTCACTTCAAGTTCAGGTTTTTCCACTTGTAGGGTTGATGCTAATAACTAGAAAAAATATACAAGAATTATTTATGTATAGTATAAACACATTAATCTACAACTGCATACAGTAAAATACAACAATTATGTATAATATAAACACATTAATCTACAACACTATATATATTATTGGTAAAGTGGAACCAGCACAGCTGGATTGCTATAGAACACACCCCTTCTCTAGCCCAGGCCTGGGCTGGAAGGGTCTATTCCGTGAAGATATTAACCTAACTAACTAAATACAGTAATAGTTAAGTAATGAATTAATTCTAGTCTAACCTGTCCAGTAAGTCCGGCCCTGGTGGTGGTAAAGTTAACAGTGGTGAGTATTGAGGCAGCATGGGGTGGTAACTCTGACTCAGGGCTTCGTGTTGTCAGGAACAGTTGGAAGTTTTCGTTGTAGTCGAGTGTTTTCTCACCCAACTCAACCACGAATCTTGGACCTGTTATAGAAGGTTACATTATTTATTTTAATACAAGGTTATTATTTAAGTAGATTTACTGATTTAATTATTGTTAGATTATGTTATTTATTGTTATTTATTTTTATACAAGATTATGTTATTTATTTTTATACAAGATTATTATTTAAGTAGATTTACTGATTTAATTATTGTTATTGTTAGATTATGTTATTTATTTTTAT
This sequence comes from Petrolisthes cinctipes, assembly GCA_033782935.1. NCBI lineage: Eukaryota > Metazoa > Arthropoda > Malacostraca > Decapoda > Porcellanidae > Petrolisthes > Petrolisthes cinctipes. Next base: position 47,886 of record JAWQEG010004270.1, read on the forward strand.
ACAAGATTTTGTTATTTATTGTTAGGATATTATTATTTATTTAAGTAGAGTTACTGACCCTGTGTTAATTTAAAAGGATATGTATGTTATTGTTAGGATAATATTATTTAAGTAGGTATACATATAAGCACATATACATATAAGTGATTTACTGAGTCTGTGTTAAAAGGACATAATTCCATGGTATATTAAATCATGTTATATCGATCGCCTACTTTTATTTAAGTGATATACTGAACCTGTGTTAAAAGGACATAATTCCATGGTATATTAAATCATGTTATATCATTGTTGTACTTAGGCAGCATGTAATTAGTACAAGTTAATTAATTACTCTACATTACCTTGACATATCCAATTAGTACTACAAGTTAATTATTCTACATTTACCTTGATATATCCAATTAATTCTACAAGTTAATTAATTTCTATACATTTACCTTGACATATCCAATTAATTCTACAAGTTAATTTATTTTCTATACATTTACCTTGACATATCCAATTAGTTCTACAAGTTAATTAATTTCTCAACATTTACCTTGACATATCCAATTAATACTACAAGTTAATTACTCTACATTACCTTGACATATCCAATTAATACTACAAGTTAATTACTCTACATTACCTTGACATATCCAATTAATTCTACAAGTTAATTAATTTCTATACATTACCTTGACATATAAGATCTCTCCTCAGTAGTGGGAATAGAAGTGGTTCAATGTTGTCAACTTCTTGTACAATGAGTGTCTTCCCAAATCTTAACAGTAAAAGGTATTGGTTAGTATGTGTGTGTTAATTAAGGGGGTGCAGGAGTAAGGGGACATGCTTGGGGGGGGGGGGGGGTTTGGGGGGTGCGGGAATAGGTTTTTTTTTGGGGGGGGTGTGGAAATAGGGGGACAGGCTTGGGGGGGTTTAGGGGGGTGCTGGAGTAAGGGGAGAGGTTTGGGGGGGGGTTTAGGGGTGTGCTGGAGTAAGGGGACAGGCTTGGGGGGGGTTTAGGGGGGTGCTGGAGTAAGGGGACAGGCTTGGTGGGGGGTTCGGGGTGTGTGGGAGTAGGGGGACAGGCTTAGGGGGGGTAGAAAGCCTGTCCCCTACTCCCGCACCCTCCTAACCCCCCCCACCCAAGCCTGTCCCCCTATTCCCGCACCCCCTTAAGCCCCTTCTACACAAGAGGCAAAGGATGGCGGGCAGACATTGTTAAAAGTTGTTAGGCAATGATTAGTAAGTGTTAGATTAGTAAGATTAGTTAGATTAGTAAGATTAGTTAGATTAGTAAGTGTTAGATTAGTAAGATTAGTTAGATTAGTAAGTGTTAGATTAGTAAGATTAGTTAGATTAGTAAGTGTTAGATTAGTAAGATTAGTTAGATTAGTAAGATTAGTTAGATTAGTAAGTGTTAGATTATTATTCTGTTAATTCATGCAGGTTGCGGGTGAGTGTTATTTAAGATGGTAATTCTTTTTTGTTACATTGGAGTGCCTTGATTCCTCCAAAGTATGCCAGGAAACAACAGGACACACAAAAGCAACAAAAATAATGGTGTTCTGTTGTTGTTGCTTGGAAAAATAGTTTGGAGGATTCAGTTGCTCCAGATTTACCAACACAAAACTTTCCCCTTAATCCTCCTTACAAGAGTTACAGACTATTTATTTATTTATTTATATATGTAATAACCACAAACAAACAACTCGAGTAACACACCTGACAGCCAGTTCAAGTGTGGTGGCAAACTTTGGGTCTTGTTGTGTTGTGACTTCGACTGTTGTGGAACCTGCGAGATGTTCCTGAAGCCAACTGGTCGCACGACAGGACGGGTCAATCAGGAACGGTCGCATCCCAGTCTATAACAATACACACATACATACATACATACAGTCGCGGTCAATAATAATTAATCATTCACATATGGGTATCTCAAACAATTTACTGTGAAAAACTGGTGGCACGGCAGGACGGGTCAATCAGGAAAGGTCGCATCCCAGTCTATAACAATACAGACAGACATACATACAGTTGCAATCAGGAACGGTCTCATCCCAGTCTAAAACAATACACACATACATACATACAGTTGCAATCAGGAAAGGTCGCATCCCAGTCTATAACAATACGTACATACATACATACAGTTGCAATCAGGAAAGGTCGCATTCCAGTCTAAAACAATACACACATACATACATACAGTTGCGGTCAATAATAATTAATCATTCACATATGGGTATCTCAAACCATTTACTGTCTAATGTTTTCACGTTCACATAATATGATGTTATTGTTTTAAGTAGTGTGTAGCTGTTTGTATTAAATTAAATGATGGTAGTTAACATGTGTGTGTGTGTGTGTGTGTGTGTTATTGTTTTAAGTAGTGTGTAGCTGCTTGTATTAAATTAAATGATGGTAGTTAACGTGTGTGTGTGTGTGTGTGTGTGTGTTATTGTTTTAAGTAGTGTGTAGCTGCTTGTATTAAATTAAAAGATGGTAGTTAACGTGTGTGTGTGTGTGTATGTGGGTGTGTTATTGTTTTAAGTAGTGTGTAGCTGCTTGTATTAAATTAAAAGATGGTAGTTAACATATGTGTGTGTGTGTGTGTGTGTGTGTGTGTTTCGTGGCAATATTTGAAGGACTCATTTACCTCCAATTTTCTGACTACATCACACACAGGGTCCCTTAATTAATTCACTTTTGTTACATTTGGAGTGCCTTGATTCCTCCAAAGTATGTCAGGAAACAACAGGACACACAGATGAACAAAAAATAATGGTGTTCTGTTGTTGTTGCTTGGAAAAATAGTTTGGAGGATTCAGTTGCTCCAGATTTACCAACACAAAACTTTCCCCCTTTTTTTCTTTTTCTTACCTGCAGTATAACCAAAGCGTTTTCTATGGACAATTGGTCGGATGGAAGGCCTTCTGTTTTCCACTGTAACTGTTCTCGCTCACTACTTAAGAACCTGGAACATATTACAAAAAGAATTAATTAAAAGTACAGGAGTTACAAAATAGTTACAAAATAATTAACTATTTTTATTATCTAAGTGGTGTTACTGTATATTTATGATCAATAATCTTGTAACACCTTTATAATTATGATATTGATGAATATGAGTTTAAACTAACCTAATTGACTTCCTGAATATAAATTTAAACCAACTTAAATTAACCTCCTAAATATAACAAACCTAGCCTAACCTAACTTAATTAACCTCCTAAATGAGTTTCAACTAACTTAAATTAACCTCCTAAATATGAGTTTAAACCAACTTAATTAACCTCCTAAATATGAGTTTAAACTAACCTAACCTAACTTAAACTAACTTAAATTAACCTCCTAAATATGAATTTAAACTAACCTAACCTAACTTAATTAATCTCCTAAATATGAATATCAACTAACCTAACCTAACCTAACCTAACCAAACCTAATTAACCTCCTAAATATGAGTTTAAACTAACCTAACCTAACCTCCTAAATATGAGTTTAACCTAACCTAACCTAACCTAATTAACCTCCTAAATATAAGTTTAAACTAACCTAACCTAACCAAACCTAACCTAACCTCCTAAATATGAGTTTAACCTAACCTAACCTAACCTAACCTAACCTAATCTAACCTAACCTAACCTCCTAAATATAAGTTTAACCTAACCTAACCTAACCTAATTAACCTCCTAAATATAAGTTTAAACTAACCTAACCTAACCTAACCAAACCTAACCTAACCTAATTAACCTCCTAGATATGAGTTTAAACTAACCGAAACTAACCTAACCTAACCTAACCTAACCTAACCTCCTAAATATGAGTTTAACCTAACCTAACCTAACCTAATTAACCTCCTAAATATAAGTTTAAACTAACCTAACCTAACCTAACCAAACCTAACCTAACCTAATTAACCTCCTAGATATGAGTTTAAACTAACCGAAACTAACCTAACCTAACCTAATCTAACCTAACCTAACCTCCTAAATATAAGTTTAACCTAACCTAACCTAACCTAATTAACCTCCATAATGTTACTAACCTTCTGAGATCAAATGCAGTAATTTTGAGAAGTCTACCCCAGTGTGCCAATGTAGCCTTCCGTACATCTTCCGGAGCCTCACTAAGGTAGGTAATGAAGGCAGCAGCAAGGAGAGCCTCACGGGGCAAACCTTTCAAACCATCCTCTAATTCAGAGACCTGCAAAATTCAACCATGCTAACTCATATACAATAATACATATAAATACATATAGATAATACATATAAATACATATAGATAATACATATAAATACATATAGATAATACATATAAATAATATATATAAATACATATTAATAATACATATAAATAATATATATAAATAATATATATAAATACATATTAATAATACATATAAATAATACATATAAATAATACATATAAATACATATAAATAATACATATAAATACATATAAATAATACATATAAATACATATAGATAATACATATAAATACATATAAATAATACATATAAATACATATAAATAATACATATAAATACATATAAATAATACATATAAATACATATAAATAATACATATAAATACATATAGATAATACATATAAATACATATAAATAATACATATAAATACATATAAATAATACATATAAATACATATAAATAATACATATAAATACATATAAATAATACATATAAATACATATAGATAATACATATAAATACATATAAATACATATAAATAATACATAAAAATACACATAAATACATATAAATAATATATATAAATACATATAAATACATATAAATAATACCTAAATGGAAACAGAGGTATGTATGTATTTATTGAAAGAATTGCCGTTTTGTAGCAGTGTTGCCAGATCCGGTTAGGTCCCAGTTTGGGGGTTGCGAGAATAGGGGGACAGGCTTGGGGTGGGTAGAAAGCCTATCCCCTATTCCCGCACCTTCCTTTACCTCCCCCCCCCCCGTCTGTCCCCCTATTCCCACGTACCCCCCCAGTCCCCCCCCAAGCCTGTCCCCTATTCCCGCACCCCCCCAGTCCCCCCCCATGCCTGTCCCCTATTCCCGCACTCCCCCAGTCCCCCCCAAGCCTGTCCCCTATTCCCGAACCCCCCCAAGCCTGTCCCCTATTCCCGCACCCCCCCAGTCCCCCCCCCAAGCCTGTCCCCTACTCCCGCACCCCCTTAATTAAGTAAAAATAATAACAATAACAAAAAATAACACTGTAACTTTTTATCACCTGTCGACTCCAGCGCTGAAATTCTCCTTCCAATTTTGTAACTAGACTTTCGGCGGCTGTAATGGTTTCCTGGGCTTTATTGAGGTGGAATTCGACCTCTGTGGCTTCCTTGGTCGAACGGTTTAATTTCTCTCTAAGGACGGCTACTTCTTTGTCAACGTCGTCCAGCCCGGCGGATAGTTGACCAATCTGGGCTTCTGCTCTCTCTAAATTCCTGTATAGAGAAATGGATTGATTGATTGATTGATTGATTGATATTAGGTGTCGCAACAGCTGTATAGAAATATTAATTAATTGATTGATTGATTGATTGATTGATTGATTGATATTAGGTGTCGTAACAGCTTAGAAATATTAATTGATTGATTGATTGGTTGATTGATTGATATTAGGTGTTGCAATAGCATAGAAATATTAATTGATTGATTGATTGATTGATTGATATTAGGTGTCGCAATAGCATAGAAATATTAATTGATTGATTGATTGATTGATTGATTGATTGATTGATATTAGGTGTCGCAACAGCTGTATAGAAATATTAATTGATTGATTGATTGATTGATATTAGGTGTCGCAATAGCATAGAAATATTAATTGATTGATTGATTGATATTAGACGTCGCAACAGCATAGAAATATTAATTGATTGATTGGTTGATTGATTGATATTAGGTGTCGCAACAGCTGTATAGAAATATTAATTGATTGATTGATTGATAATAGGTGTCGCAATAGCATAAAAATATTGATTGATTGATTGATATTAACGTGTATAGTTGTTTATAGGGATGTTAATAATATACTTAACATTACATCAACATTAGTCACAGCTTATAATTTGATGTAATGTAAAGTATATTAATGTGTATAGTTTTTTATAGGGATGTTAATAATATAGTTAACATTTCAATCAACATTTGTCACAGCTTATAATTTTGTCATCAACCTTTATCACAGCTTATAATTTTGTCATCTATACCTTTGTCACAGCTTATAATTTTGTCATCTATACCTTTGTCACAGCTTATAATTTATCACAGCTTATAATTTTGTCATCTATACCTTTATCACAGCTTATAATTTATCACAGCTTATAATTTTATCATCTATACCTTTATCACAGCTTATAATTTATCACAGCTTATAATTTTGTCATCTATACCTTTGTCACACAGCTTATATTATCACAGCTTATAATTTTGTCATCTATACCTTTACCACAGCTTATATTTTATCATCTATACCTTTATCACAGCTTATAATTTCTCACAGCTTATAATTTTATCATCTAAACCTTTATCACAGCTTATAATTTATCACAGCTTATATTTTGTCATCAACATTGATCACAGCTTATAATTTTGTCATCTATACCTTTATCACAGCTTATAATTTTGTCATCAACCTTTCTCACAGCTTATAATTTTGTCATCTATACCTTTATCACAGCTTATAATTTATCCCAGCTTATAATTTTATCATCTATATCTTTCTCACAGCTTATAATTTTATCATCTATACCTTTGTCACAGCTTATAATTTCTCACAGCTTATAATTTTATCATCTATATCTTTCTCACAGCTTATAATTTTATCATCTATACCTTTCTCACAGCTTATAATTTTATCATCTATACCTTTCTCACAGCTTATAATTTTATCATCTATACCTTTGCAATTTGTTCTGTTCTTGTTCGAGTGGTTTAACTTTCTCGAGTACGTATGAGAAGCGAACATTGGTTTTGACCCAGACGGCGAGAGGTGCGGCGGCCGTTGAAGCTCTCTTGGCTACGGCAGGGGTGAACGACTCGGCCCTGTCCTTCAGTAGTTTCTCCACCGACCTACGACCTTCCGGACTCACATCTCTCGGGTCATAACTCCTGTAAAATCATAAACATTCACAACCATATTTTATTTTACACAATATAGTTCTCCTGTAAAACTATAAATATTCACTAGTTATGTCTTGTTTTACACTGGTCATAACTCCTGTAAAACTCATAAATATTCACAACCATATTTTATTTTACACAATATAGTTCTCCTGTAAAACCATAAATATTCACAACCATATTTTATTTTACACAATATAATATACAATAGTTATGTCTTGTTTTGGTCATAACTCCTGTAAAACTCATAAATATTCACAACCATATTTTATTTTAACCAATATAATATAAAGTAGTTATGTCTTGTTTTGGTCATAACTCTTGTAAAAACCATAAACATTCACAACCACACTATATTTTATCCAATACAGTTATTAAAATCATAAACATTCACTACCACCTCATTTTATTTTAACCAATATAGTTATGTCTTGTCTCCTGTAAAACCATAATCATTCACCAACACACTATATTTTACCCATTATAGTTATTTCTACTTTTTTTTATTCAATATAGTTATGTCTTGTTTTGCACTGGTGTTATCGGTATGGTGTGGTTAGTAAAATTATTATCCAATGCAATGTAAATGATGAAATAGTATTAACATGCAGCAAAAAAACTCATGAAAACTGCCCATGTTGTGTTGAAGTAAATTAAACTGACCTTATATGCAGAGGTAATAATAATAATATATAACTCTATCATAAAATAAAACTCATAAAAACTGCCTATGTTGTGTTGAAGTAAATAAAACTGACCTTATATGCAGAGATAATAATAATAATAATAATAATAATAATAATAATATAAAACTCTATGAAAAAAATATATATAAAAACTGTCTATGTTGTGTTGAAGTAAATAAAAAAGACATAATATGCAAAGGTAATAATAATAATAATAATAATAATAATAATAATAATAATAATAATAATAATAATAATAATAATAATAATAATAATAATAATAATAATAATAATAATAATAATAATAATAATAATAATAATAATAATAATAATATATAACTCTATGTAAAATAAAACTCGTAAAAACTGCCTATATTTTGTTGAATTAAATTGTACTGACCTTATATCTTCTTTAATGCCTCTCTTAGCCAGGAAAGTCTTCATAGAGTTCCAAGAAGTATCCTGTACACCCATTAGTCTTAACACTCCTTCTAATATGTCTCGGATCACTTCAGGTGGAGCTCGTAATGACCTAAACAAAACACACAAATACACAATATAAAGAATATAAACAATAAAGAAAATACCACTTGTTTTTGTTGAAGTATTTACTCTGGTTATAAAAAGGAAAAAAAAATTTAATATTATACAGTAATGTATTTATTGTAGTGTATGTACAGTCATGGGTGATAGTGTAATAATCCCAATATCCAAATCCAAATCACCCAAGTAAGTCAGACCCAGATATTGATCCATTTAAATTCTAGTCGTACCCACGGGGAATCGAACCCCGGACCACAGAAATCTCAGGCGGTAACTCTACCGGGTAAGCCAAAGAAGTACTCCATTGGCGTAGCTTTCAAATTCCGCCTTTAACTCTCAGGTCCGGCCATTACAATAGTGGTGGACCAGGGTCCAAAGAGTGTTGGAGAGCACCTGAACACAGTTTGAAAAAGTGAGTCTTTTAAACCTCTCTCAACGTTGAGAATGGTTTGGAAAATTCACTTGTTGGAACTGTGTCTAGTTGTTGTCCAACACTCCTTGTACCCTGGTGGTCCACCACTATTACCCATGACTGTACAATACATAACATTAGGCAGAACACATAATGACCTAAAGATAATAAAGGAATACAGTATTAATATATTTGTACTCAAGGATTTATTTTGGTTATAAGAATATGTTTTGTTACATTACATTAATAGAGAGAGACAGGAGGATTGATTCATCTCATTACAACTAACCTGATTTCTGTAAGTGCTTCAGATTTAATATTACCCACGGCTTCCTTGGCTTCCCTCACTAATGGTTCAATCTCTGCCAAATCTTCATCAATATCCTTCTTCCTGTAAAGTAAATAAAGGTTATGTATTACACCTTTATGTTATTTATAAAACAATTTAGTTATTCAGTTACATAAAAGTTTATACAATATTAACAATACAATATATCTCAGGCCTTAGCAGTAATAAATAATAAACTTAATAATAAATTTAATCAGAATACAAGTATATCGAATGCCTATTGTATACTGTTAAGATAAGGTTGATGAAGCAATAAAAGTTTATACAATATTAACCTCTAAGCAATAATAAATAATAAAGTTAATAATAAATTTAATCATATTATGTACAAGTATAATAAATAATAAAGTTAATATTGTAATAAATTTAATCATATTACAAGTATATCGAATGCCTACTGTACAGTTGAGCAAGTAGAAAGTGCAAGAAACATCTGGCTGTATATGTCAACATCTTCACCACCACTCAAAGTTCAGCCAATCACGTTCCACCTTACATTGGCTTTGGGTTCCCAGTGATTCATTCAGAAAGATACGAGGGCTTACTACAAACAATTGCCAGATGTTGCCTTATACAGCTAGACTTGTGTTGCACTTTCTACTTGCTCAACTGTACAATGAAAAAATGAGATAATAATTATTAACCTTTCAGCAATCTTCTTATTTTCCATGAGTGTTTGATCTTTGAGAGCTTCCATTTGTACTTTCTGTTCGTTAGCATTCTTCATGGTGTCTGTAATGAGTTGTAAGGCTTTGTTGGCTTCACCTTGTTTCTCTCCCAATACGGCTTCCTTCTTGGCCGCCTCTCCCTTTAAATGTGTTACCACCTCACGGGCTTCATTTAACTTGGCAACACCAGCCTGTTAAAACACTCGTATGGGTATTATATCACTAAATAATTTTAATTTTTTTTTTGATAACTACCATCATTTAATTTACTACAAACAGCTACACACTACTTAAAACAATAACACACACACACACACACACACACACACATTAACTACCATCATTTAATTTACTACAAACAGCTACACACTACTTAAAACAATAACACACACAAAAACACACATGTTAACTACCATCTTTTAATTTAATACAAGCAGCTACACACTACTTAAAACAATAACATCATATTATGTGAACGTGAAAACATTAGACAGTAAATGGTTTGAGATACCCATATGTGAATGATTATTATTATTGACAGCGACTGTATGTATGTCCGACCTTGAGGTGATGTTGTCGTTGAATCACACCTTCCTTCTTATCATTATGTATGGTACGGTAAGAGTGTAGGAGGGACAGATAACGTCGAGGTGTAGCGAGGTGTAACGGTAAACTCTCGTGTATTACCAAGAACGAACTCAAGAATTCTGATCCGCTGTTGATGTCTTTTTCATTGTCAGTCAACAACATGTCTGGTATCTGTTGGTTAGTAAAGGAAGGAAAGGTTAATATTAATTGGGTGTGGGAATAGGGGGCAGGCATGGGGGGGGGGGTTGGGGGGTGCGGGAATAGGGGGACAGGCATGGGGGTGCGTGGGTATAGGGGGACAGGCTTGGGGGGGGGTTTGGGAGGTGCGGGAATAGTGGGACAGGCTTGGGGGGGGGGGTTTGGGGGGTGCGGGAATAGGGGGACAGGCTTGGGGTTGCGGGAATAAGGGGACAGGCTTGTGGGGGTTTTGGGGGGTGCGGGAATAGGGGGACAGGCTTGGGGGGGGGCTTGGGGGGTGCAGGAGTAGAGGACAGGCTTGGGGTCGCGGGAATAAGGGGACAGGCTTGTGGGGGGTTTTGGGGGGTGGGGGAATAGTGGGACAGGCTTGGGGGGGTTTTAGGGGGGTGCGGGAGTAGGGGACAGGCTTGGGGGGGGGGGGTTTGGGGGGTGCGGGAATAGGGGACAGGCTTGGGGGGGGGGGGTTTGGGGGGTGCAGGAATAGGGGATCAGGCTTCAACATTATAATACTCCCATATGGTAAGTTAGGTAAGTTTAGATTTGTGGTAAGTTTAGGTAAGTTTAAATTCATGGCTTGATAGTTTACTGAATTATTATATAGTGAATAATTTACTTGAACATTATATATATTATTCCCATATGTTAAGTTAGATAAGTTTAAATTTGTGGTAAGTTTAGTTAAGTTTAGGTAAGTTAGGCAAGTTAAATTTGTGCCCTGATAGTTTACTAAATGATTATAATAGTGTAATGAAGTAACTAAGTAAGTAACTAACCTGTATCATAGTTTCTTTTGACCATGATTCCATCCATAATACAACACATTGTTTATATAAGGCTGGGTTACTCTCACATTGTACAGAGAAGTCTTGGCTACTTGAATCCATTATCAGAATAATGTGTAGGTTCTTCAAGACTCCTGAAAAATTATTGTATTAAATGGATATATGTACAGTCGGCAAATAAAGTTTTGGAACCAGCCCTTTAACAGTGTGATGTAATGTTGGTATGCCTGACTGGTGAGTGTCATACCTCCACCACCCTCCCTGTCCCTCCTACCTCAGTGCCCCTGCCCCTCCCCCCTGGCCACTGTGTCCCTCAGTGTGTCATGGGCAGCCAAGTGGAGATGACGTTCTTTCACCCAGTGCTATTTTTTCTGGATATTTCAGGGTTATTCTTGTTCTAAAATACTCAAACTTATTTCCTTATGTTTAATAATGAATAGTTAAATAGTAAGAATTCTTCAACACTCAAAATTTAATTCAAAATGAGCAAAACTTTTGATATAAAATAGTTGTCACTGCCGCGGCAAAGAGGATATGTGTCCAGCACGTCCTGGATGACACGAGTACCAACAGCTGCCCAGTGGGTGGAGTACCAACCCTACACCGCTTACCCAGGTTAAAATTAACGTAGGGGTCGTTCCAAAACTTTTTTTGCAGAGTGTACTAAATTTAATCATCTTATATCAATGGCCAACTAAACACCAAAGAAAAGAGAAGCTTTGTACAACTTACTTGAA
>JAWQEG010004270.1:70000-97500 GCA_033782935.1 Petrolisthes cinctipes
CATCTTCGGACATTTTCTTTCTGTCAAATTACACAAACAAAAATAGAAATGAGAAGGAATTTTTGGAAAGAGAAATATATATGCAATTTTTTAAGAGGGTGCGGGAATAGGGGGACAGGCTTGGGGGGGGGATTGGGGGGGTGCGGGAATAGGGTAACAGGCTTGGGGGGGGTAGTAAGCCTGTCCCCTATTCCCGCACCCCCCTAACCCTCCCCCCTCAAGCCTGTCCCCTACTCCCGCATCCCCCTAAACCCCCCCAAGCCTCTCCCCCTACTCCTGCACCCCCCCTAACCACCCCCCCAAGCCTGTCCTTCTACTCCCACACACCCCCTAAACCCCACCCCAAGCCTGTCCCTTCCTCCCACACCCCCCTAAGCCTGTCCCCCTATTCCCACACACCCCCAAACCACCCCCCCCAAGCCTATCCCCCTACTCCTGCACCCCCCAAAACCCCCCCCCAAGCCTGTCCCCTCCTCCTGCACCCCCCCTTCTGCACCCCCCTAAGCCTGCCCCCCTATTCACACACCCCCTTATATAATTAAACACACACACACACAGAATATACACGTTTCCTTACCTATAATTTTGTAACAGATTGCCTGAACCTTTAAGTACAGTTTTAAGTGCTCGTAATCCCCAATCATAATGTTGTTGAGGCGTCAGCAGTTCCTTTGATAAACTAAATATTGCTACAAGTTTTCTTCCTAGACTTTTAGCATCTTTAAAGCCTTCACTAAACAGTATGACTTCGGCGATGAGTTCGTTGTCTGGTCTGGACATTGCCACCGGGCGGAACAGTTGCTTCAGGTTGTCTGGTAGTTTCTGTCGTCCTCCGTAGCCTTTACCGGCCGGGTTCATCGTGATAAATATTCCGGAATTGCGATCGACTGGGACCTGGTAAAAAAAATAGTAAAAAAAAAAAAAATAAAAATAAAAAGATTGGTTTATTTTTGAGGATAATACACTTTTATTGGTACATTGTATATGTTATTAAACCCTTTATTATTATTATTATTATTATTATTATCATTATTATTATTATTATTATCATTATTATTATTATTATCATTATTATTATTATTATTATCATTATTATCATTATTATTATTATTATTATTATTATTATTATTATTATTATTAGTATTATTGGGATAGCTTATAAGGGGACAGTAAACTTTTGTTACATTGGAGTGCCTTGATTCCTCCAAAGTATGCCAGGAAACAACAGGACCAGATGAACAAAAATAATGGTGTTCTGTTGTTGCTTGGAATAGTTTGGAGGAATCAGAGTCCTTCCTAATTCACCAACAAAAGAATCTAACCTTAATAACTTTAATATACAGTATGTTTGTGTTTAACTGTACCTCTTTTTTTTTAAGGGGGTGCGGGTATAGGGGGACAGGCTTGGGGGGGTTTTGGGGGGTGCGGGAGTAGGGGGACAGGCTTGGAGGGGAGGAGTAGGGGGACAGGCTTGGAGGGGAGGAGTAGGGGGACAGGCTTGGAGAGGGGGATTAGGGGGGTGTGGGAGTAGGGGACAGGCTTGGAGGGGGGGGATTAGGGGACAGGCTTTCTACCCACTCCAAGCCTGTCCCCCTATTCCCGCACCCCACAAACCCCCCTCAAGCCTGTCCCCTATTCCCGCACCCCCTTAACCCCATCAATTAATGTTTATGTTTTACTGTTCCTCTTTTTTTTTTTTTTTTTAACCCCATCAATTAATGTTTATGTTTGTGTTTTAACTGTACCTCTTTTTTTTTAACCCCGTCAATTAAATTAAAGATTATATTTGTGTTTAACTGTTCCTCTATTTTTTTTAACCCAGTCTATTAAAGATTATGTTTATTTTTTTTGTTCTTCTTTTATTGTATTTCACTGTTCCTCTTTTTTTTTTAACCCCATCAATTAAATTAAAGATTATATTTGTGTTTAACTGTTCCTCTATTTTTTTTAACCCCGTCAATTAAAGATTATGTTTTATTGTTGTTCTTATTTTTTTTAACCCCATCAATTAAATTAAAGATTATATTTGTGTTTAACTGTTCCTCTTTTTTTTATTAACTCTGTCAATTAATGTTTATATTTGTTTATTATTTTTCCTCTTATTTTTAACCCCATCAATTAATATTTATGTTTATATTTTACTGTTCCTCTTTTTTTTATTAACCCTGTCAATTAATGTTTATATTTGTTTATTATTTTTCCTCTTTTTTTTAACCCCATGAATTAATGTTTATATTTGTTTATTATTTTTCCTCTTTTTTTTAACCCCATGAATATTATTAATGTTTATATTTGTGTTTATTGTTCCTCTTTTTTGTCTTTTAATTTTTTTTTTTTTTTTTACCCCGTCAATTAAAGATTATGTTTTATTGTTCTTATTTTTTTTAACCCCATCAATTAATGTTTATGTTAAGATCATGTTTTTTGTTTAACTGTACCTCTATTTGTTTTAACCCAGTCAATTAAAGATTATGTTAATATTTTACTGTTCCTCTTTTATTGTGTTTCATTGTTCCTCTTTTTTTTTTTTAACCCTGTCAATTAATGTTTATATTTGTTTATTATTTTTCCTCTTTTTTATAACCCCATGAATATTATTAATGTTTATCTGTGTTTTATTATTGTTCCTCTTTTTTGTTTTTTAATCTTTCTTTTTTTTTTTTACCCCGTCAATTAAAGATTACGTTTGTGTTTAACTGTACCTCAATTATTTTTTATGTTTTTGTTTAACTGTACCTCTTTATCAAGCAGTGTAGTGGTAGCAGCCTGTGACTTCAAAGCAGCTTGTATGGTTTGTATCTGCATGGAGACAGCAGACAACACAGCTTCTTCCAATCTATTAAACTCATCAAAGCATCCCCAGGCTCCACACTTCACCAGACCCACAAAGATTCGACCCATAGACTTCACATCAATACCTTCATCACAGTTAAATACCAATACTTGTCTACCGAATAAACCACCGAGAGCTTTAACCGACTCAGTCTTGCCGGTTCCTGCGGGGCCATAGGGATTACCACCAAGTCCCATATGCATTCCCTGTAAATAAAAAATATATTCATTGATAATTAATAATATAAATGTAATATCTCCAATGACAACACTGTACTATACTGTACTATACATCCCTATAATAAAATACATAAACAATCTTTACATCAAAATTACATAAATAATATTATACTGTATATATCAATCCAATTAATTAATTAACTAGGGTCATGAATTACACTGTGTTATATATTATTTTCAACAGCTATTTTTACAACTACTGTATTATATATTTTAGTACATTACAATTTAGGCTATAACTGTTATCAAGATAGTTAATTATTATGTTACCTGTGTCATTGTCAGATAACACTTGTCAGTTAGTGGAGTATGTACCAACTTTGGTGCATTACCCTGGTATTCATATGTGTAGTCAAACATGGAGTCAACCATTCTCATATATGCTGAACCTTTATCATTGATGTAGAATCTGTAAATAAAACATAATTATTTTAGACATATGACAACATCTTAAAGGGGTGTAGGGGGACAGGTTTGGGGGGGGTTTGGGGGGTGCGGGAGTAGGGGACAGGCTTGGGGGGGGTTTGGGGGGTGCAAGAATAGGGGGACAGGCTTGGGGTCAGTAGAAAGCCTGTCCCCTATTCCCGCACCCCCCTAACCCCCCCCCAAGCCTGTCCCCCTATTCCCACACCATCTTAAAGGGAGATTCTTTTTGTTGGTAAATTAGAAGGCTACTGATTCCTCCAAACTATACCAGAAAACAGTGGCCACCACCCGGCCCTCCTGACATATCAGAAGAGGCTGGATGGAACCATTGTAGATACCTGTCCAGGATGTAACACAGCACCTCATTCTGTTAAACACATTATTGAAGACTGCAACACACACAACCACACTCACCAACAACACAACACAACACCTCATTCTATTAAACACATTATTGAAGACTGCAACACACACAAACACACTCACCAACAACACAACACAACACCTCATTCTATTAAATACATTATTGAAGACTGCAACACACACAACCACACTCACCAACAACACAACACAACACCTCATTCTATTAAACACATTATTGAAGACTGTAACACACACAACCACACTCACCAACAACACAACACAACACCTCATTCTATTAAACACATTATTGAAGACTGTAATACACACAAACACACTCACCAACAACACAACATACACTCTGTGAGGGCACTGTGGGAAAGCCCAGTTCAGGCCATGACCTTCCTCAGGAGCTTGGGGCTGTTCGGCCAGACACCTTGACGAACTTCAACAACAACAACAAATGCCCTCAATAGTACTAATAGAGGATGTGTTTTGTGTCATAGTTTGGAGGAATCACAGACCTTCAAATTCACCAACAAAAAAATCTCACCTTAACAACTTTAATAATTATACAGTATTTGATTCATCACAAAAAGTTAACTACATACTTCTATTAAAACTATTACTAACCTGAGTTGTTTTTGCCAGGCCCAGTCAGACAAAGTAGTGGTAGCAGCTGTAAGGAGACCATTCACTACATCAATATTATGAATGGTGTCAAGAATTAAAGCTTTAAGTTTGAGTTCTAGTACATGGCTGTCGGTTTTCTCCTCTGCCGAGTCACCGCTACTAAGGTCCACACTTGTATACGACTCCAGCTTGGCCTGTTGATAAGTTTAAGGTGGAAGTTCTGTGTTGGTAAATTTGGAGCAACTGAATCCTCCAAACTATTCCAAGCAACAGAACACCATTATTTTTGTTCTTCTGGTCCTGTTTTCTGACATACTTTGGAGGAATCAAGGCACTCCAATGTAACAAAAACGAATTACCACCTTAAGGAGATCAATTGTATAAAAAAAAAAAGATTGGTTAACTTCATATGAGGGTATTACACTTTTGTTACATTTGGAGTGCCTTGATTCCTCCAAAGTATGTCAGGAAACAACAGGACACACAGATGAACAAAAAATAATGGTGTTCTGTTGTTGCCTGGAATAGTTTGGAGGATTCAGTTGCTCCAGATTTACCAACACAAAATAAATAAATAATAATAATAATAATAATAATAATAATAATAATAATAATAATGGTGTTCTGTTGCTTGGAAAAATAGTTTGGAGGATTCAGTTGCTCCAGATTTATATTGGAGTGCCTTGATTCCTCCAAAGTATGTCAGGAAACAACAGGACACACAGATGAACAAAAATAATGGTGTTCTGTTGTTGCCTGGAAAAATAGTTTGGAGGATTCAGAGTCCTTCCTAATTCACCAATAAAAGAATCTCTACTTAATGTTTATGTTATTTATGGTACAAAACTAACATTACAATACTTAGGGTACAAAACAAATATCATCATAATTAACTACAAACATGAAACAAAACATTATCATAATTAACTACAAACATATATATGGTACAAAAAACATCATCATAATTAACTACAAACATGATACAAAAAACATCATAATTAACTACAAAACATCATCATAATTAACTACAAACATATATATGGTACAAAAAATCATCATAATTAACTACAAACACATCTATAAGACAGATAACACACCTCAAGTTCCTTTATGAAATGTGTGAGTGCTCCTTCCTTAATGGATTCCTCACAGCGCTCGGTGAACAGAATGGCATCGGCAAGACACAGGATCTGACAATGTAAACAAAACTATTTTATTAATACCAATGCAGTCGGCAATAAAAAAAAAAAATATTGACACTCCTTTTGGATAATTATAGTTTAAATTCTGTGTAAGAAATTATACACATCCAAAACAAGAGTGAAAAAAACAACAATGAATTTCTATATTGTTAATTAAGAGCTTCACCCAGCCTGTCCCCTACTCCTACACTCCCCTAAACCCCCCTAAGCCTGTCCCCCTTACTCCCGCACCCCCTAAAACCCCCCAAGCCTGTCCCCTTACTCCCACACCCCCCAAAACACCCCCAAGCCTGTCCCCCTACTCCCGCACCCCCCCAAGCCTGCCACCTATTCCGGCACCCCCCCAAGCCTGTCCCCTTACTCCCAAAACCCCCTCCAAACCTGTTCCCTACTCCTGCACCCCCTTAAACCCCCCCAAGCCTGTTCCCCTACTCCCACACACCCCTAAAACTGTCCCATACTCCCGCACCCCCTTAACCCCCCCCCAAGCCTGTCCCCCTACTCCCGCACCCCCCTAAACCCCCCTATTCCCGCACACCCCCCCTAATTAAACACATCATATACTATACCTGTGATGGAAACTTCAACGGGTCCATACCAGAATCAGTACGACCTTCATCCAAACATTCCATCAGTTGTTGACTCAGTGTTTTCTTCATCCCATCACTCAGCTCACTTAACCAATCCTGTCATCGGTCAAAATAATTAAATAAATATGGTTACGTGTCATAATAAATAAATCTTGTTACGTGTCATAATAAATACTGTAAATAAATCTGGTTAAGTGTGATAATAAATAAATAAATTAATCCTGTTAAATGTCATACAGTAATAAATAAATCTGGTTACGTGTCATAATAAATACTGTAAATTAATCTTGTTATGTGTGATAAAAAATTGTTAAATGTCATAATTAATAAATAAATCTGGTTAAATGTCAAAATAAATCTTGTTACGTGTGATAAAAAATAAATAAATCTTGTTACGTTTGATAATAAATAAATAAATAAATCCTGTTAAATGTCATAATAATTAAATAAATAAATCCTGTTAAATGTCATAATAAATAAATAAATAAATAAATCCTGTTAAATGTCATAATAAATAAATAAATATATCTTGTTAAATGTCATAATAAATAAATAAATAAATCTTGTTAAATATCACAATAAATAAATAAATAAATCTTGTTAAATATCACAATAAATAAATAAATAAATCCTGTTAAATGTCACAATAAATAAATATATAAATCTGGTTAAATGTCATAATATAAAAATAAAAAAATCCCGTTAAATGTATACCTATAACAACACCAGTAAACAACAACAAACAAAACCATTACTGTATAAAATTAAATATATTCAATGTTTCCTTTGAAGAATAATAATAAAAGTATTGCCAAATCTTACCTCAACTTGTGTAGTGATCTTAACTGGGTTTTTAAGAGCAACATCTTCTCCTTCTAAACTCTTCATGGCAACAATGTGTGAGTTGTTCTCGTCAAATCTCACAAAATGGATGCCGGCAAAAAGTTTCTTAAGGTGAGACTGTGTAGGGAAATAAAAAGTGTCTTAATTAATGGGGTGTGTGGGGGTAGGGGGGTTTAGGGGGGTGCGGGAATAGGGGGGGGGGGGTTGGGGGGGGGGTTTGGGAGGACAGGCTTGGGTGGGGTTTGGGGGGTGCGGGAATAGGTGGACAGGCTTGGGGGGGGGGGGGGGGTTTGGGGGGTGCGGGGAATAAGGGGACAGGCTTGGGGGGGGGGGGGTTTGGGGGGTGCGGGAATAGGTGGACAGGCTTGGGGGGTGGAGTTTTGGGGGGTGCGGGAATAGGTGGACAGGCTTGGGGTGGGGTTTGGGGGGTGCAGGAGTAGGGGACAGGCTTGGGGTGGAGGGGTTTGGGGGGTGCAGGAATAGGGGGACAGGCTTGGGGTGGGTAGAAAGCCTGTCCCATATTCCCACACCCCACTAACCCCCCCCCCCCTCCAAGCCTGTCCCCCTACTCCCGCACCCCCCTAAACCCCCCCCCCAAGCCTATACATATACAGTAACACACAAAATATTAATGTGATTAATTATTATATACCGTAACACAAAGAAGGTCACATTTGACAAATTTGACTGACCTGAATGACCTCTGGGTTGGTGGCCTGACCTAGAATTTCCAGAAGGTCGTCGTCACCAATGAAATAGAAGCGTGGGAATGTTGACCTCTTCTCCTCCAGATATTCATTGAGGCTCTTCTGACATCTGAGGTGGTACAGTATGAAAGAATATTATTAATCATTATATTTATCTATTATTATTATTTGTGGTGTTGCCGATGGTGTGTTAATTAAGGGGGTGCGGGAGTAGTGGGGGAGGCTTGGGTGGGGGGGGGTTAAAATATAATCATACATAATCTTCAAAATATAATCATACAACAATAACACCTTATGTCAACTCAACCCCCTCAATTATTATTATTATTATTATTATTATTATTATTATTATGTGGTGCTGCAAAATTATACACGTGTTGTTCTTTATTACCAAGATATTTACTACGATGGAAGGAAAGTGTCGGTGGATATTTAATTATAACTTTACCTTGCTAACTGGTCTAAGAGTGTCACTAGTGTTGTCCTGATGCCATTAATACGACACAAGGATACCACTTTATTGTCCCTCGCTACGTCACCCATGATGGATTTGAAGTCGTCGTCAACGCGGCGGAAGCGTCCCTGTTCGTTGGGGAGAGCACCACGACCAAAGATGGGCTCCAGGTAAACCCACTTACGCTGAAAATAAAACAATAATAAAAGTGATTCAGTTCAACACACTAACTTATAATAATAATAACACACTAACTTATAATAATAATAATAATAACATACCAACTTATAATAATAATAATAATAATAACACACCAACTTATAATAATAATAATAATAATAACACACCAACTTATAATAATAATAATAATAATAATAATAATAATAATAACACACCAACTTATGATACATTTCTGACAGGTAAAAAATAACATGAATATATTGTACTACTATAATCCACTTGTGCTCAAAACAAAAACAAAAATGATTCAGTTTTTCGTACAAGTACACACCAAGTTACGGTATGTACATTTCCCCCAGGTCAAAATAAGAGGAATATACAAACAAAATACATACTGTAACTTAATGTAACTGGCAAGCAACACATCATATTATACACTACTGTAACATATTATACTGTACTGTACCTGGATAATATATATGTACTGTAAATACTACAAAATATATACTACAAAATATATACTGTAACATACTATACTGTAACATATTATACTGTAACATACTATACTGTAACATACTATACTGTAACATACTATACTGTAACATATTATACTGTAACATATTATACTGTAACATACTATACTGTAACATACTACAATATACTGTAACATACTATACTGTAACATACTATACTGTAACATATTATACTGTAACATACTATACTGTAACATACTACAATATACTGTAACATACTATACTGTAACATACTATACTGTAACATACTATACTGTAACATACTATACTGTAACATACTATACTGTAACATACTATACTGTAACATACTATACTGTAACATACTATACTGTAACATACTACAATATACTGTAACATACTATACTGTAACATACTATACTGTAACATATTATACTGTAACACACAATACTGTAACACACTATACTGTAACATATTATACTGTAACACACTATACTGTACCTGGATGTGATTAAGATTGGATATACACTACTGTAACATACTATACTGTAACATACTATACTGTAACATACAATACAATACCTGGATATGATTAAGGTTGGATAGGTATTCATCAAGGTCCGCCAGCCGTTGTTCCCACACCCGGGCCCTGTCAGCGAAGGCAGGGAAGTATGACGAGTCCTTTAATGATTGTAGTAAACTCTGATGGTCCCCTACCTAGAACGACAAGTACACGAGAATTAATTAAAAACAAGTACACGAAAATTAATTAAAAACAAGTATGTACACAACAATTAATTAAAAACAAGTACACGACAATTAATTAAAATGTACAAGATAATGGTACACTCAAATATATATATTGTACAGTATGGCCTCGATATAAGAATATAAAATAACTTTGTTAATGTGTTAAATAATATCATGTTGTCAATTTAATAGATATAAACTCACCTTATTAACGTGTTAGAATTTAATAGATATAAACTGACCTTATTAATAATGTCCTTCCATTCTTTGATAAGTGATATTTGGTTGTTAGTGGAATCAATATGAGGTACCAGTATAAATCTGGCATCCACTTCCCAGACATCCAGTTCACCCAATGCTTGACGGATGACGATTTCACCAGCGGCCTTGGCATTCATTTCCTTCAAGGTGTCACTGTGTTGTACTAATTCATCCCTTACCTGTACAATGGGATACAAATAATTACAATCATTACAATATAATTCATCCCTTACCTGTACAATGGGATACAAATATTTACAATCATTACATATATACAATCACAATATAATTCATCTCTAACCTGTACAATGGGATATAAATAATTACAATCATTACAATATATACACAATCACAATATAATTCATCTCTAACCTATACAATGGGATATAAATATTTACAATCATTACATATATATAAATAGTACTATGTAATATATATTCACATTATATATATACAGTACACTTGTTTATACTCACACACATACATACATACACACAAAGAAAAACGTAATATATATATATCTGTTTTTGCTCACACACACACACACACACACAAAATAAAAAAGAGTTATATATAAATTTGTTTATGCACACACACACACACGCATACACACACGAAAAAAAAAAAGGAATATATATATATATATCTGTTTTTGCTCACACACATACACACAAAAAAATAAAAATAAATAAAAAAGCGTTATATATAAATTTGTTAATGCTCACACACACACACACACACACACACACAAAATAAAAAAGCAATATATATAAATCTGTTTATACACACACACACACACACACACAAAAATAAAAAAACCTTATACTGTATATAAATCTCCTTATGCTCTCTCTCTCTCACACACACACACACACACACACATTTCCATTCCCAGTACAATCAATGAATATCAGACCAAAATTTTACCTTAAGAAAATGTCCAAAGGTGAGTTTATCGACGGTCGTAGTTGTAGGAATGCCCAGCAGACTATACATCTCAATCCAATGTTTCTCTGAGAACACTTCACCTCGGACATATTTCAATACGGGTAACATTACTCTATATTTCTCAACGTCGTGTATTACTCTGACTGTGACGGGTGTGGTCTCTCCTGAAGATCTTAGTTTGTCTCCTGTAAAGTGTGGTAAATTGTAATAGTAGTATAGAAAAGAGTGGTATAGTAATAGTAATAATAGTAATAGTAATAATAGTAATAGTAGTACAGTAATAGTAATAGTAGTACAGTAATAGTAATAGTAGTACAGTAACAGTAAAGAGTGGTATAGTAATAGTAATAGTAATAGGTATTGTTTTATTAAAGGGGTGCGGGAGTAGGGGGACAGGCTTGAGTGAGTTTTGGGGGGTGCAGGGGGTTTTGGGATTTTTTTGGGGGGGTGCGGGGGGTTTTGGGGGGGTCGAGGGGGTTAGGGGGGTGTGGGAGAAGGGGGACAGGCTTGGGGGGGTTTTGGGGGGTGCGGGAATAGGGGACAGGCTTTCTACCCACCCCAAGCCTGTCCCCCTACTACTGCACCCCCCCCCAAGCCTTTCCCCTACTCCTGCACCCCCCAAACCCCCCCCCCCCCATGCCTGTCCCCTACTCCCACACCCCCTTAATTAACTAATAAATAACATTACTTACCCCAATTGTTAAGAAACTCCTCAAATTTATAAGTCTTGCTTCTAAATACAATCCATTCTTCATCAGCAAATTGTTGCATACTGTTGTTAAATTCATCAAAGAGTCCCCACACCTTCTCATGATTCTGTATATCACCTTCAATACTTTCTACCTCGGGGAAAAATGGTTCACCCATGTTAAAGTGTGCATATTCCTTATTAAGTCTGTCCCTCGTCTCCATCAGTTGGTCCCATTCTAATCTCTTCTCGGCAATGAAGGCGATGGAGGTCTGTACGTCAGTGTCAGATTCCAGTTGGTCTTCCTTGGGGCGTAGCTGATACCAACGCATACCAAACTTCTCAACCTCACTGTTAAAATTATTGGTTTGACTTTCCAGGTTACCCATTATGGATTCAATCTGAAAAATAATTAAATATTCAACCTCGCTGTTAAAATTGTTGGTTTGACTTTCCAGGTTACCCATTATGGATTCAATCTGAAAAAAAATTAAATATTCAACCTCACTGTTAAAATTGTTGGTTTGACTTTCCAGGTTACCCATTATGGATTCAATCTGGAAAATAATTAAATATTCAACCTCACTGTTAAAATTGTTGGTTTGACTTTCTAGGTTACCCATTATGGATTCAATCTGAAAAATAATTAAATATGACTTCAGTCCTAATGTACAGTAGTGGTCAATAATAATCATCCACATATGGGTATCTCAAACAATTTACTGTCTAATGTTTTCACGTTCACATATGATGTTATTGTTTTAAGTAGTGTGTAGCTGCTTGTGGTAAATTAAAAGATGGTAGTTAACATGTGTGTGTGTGTGTGTTATTGTTTTAAGTAGTGTGTAGTTGCTTGTATTAAATTAAAAGATGGTAGTTAACATGTGTGTGTGTGTGTGTGTGTGTGTGTGTGTGTTATTGTTTGAAGTAGTGTGTAGCTGCTTGTAGTAAATTAAAAGATGGTAGTTAACCTATTAATTGGAAAGTTTATCATCTAAGGAACAGAGAGAAAGCTGTCAAAATTTTACACAAGTTACCCCTATATGGATGATTATATATGACCACAACTGTACCAAAAGCATATAATTATCCTCTTAATTAAGTAGAAAAATTAACTAGGGCACTTTTATTTAATTTTTTTCAGAAGGTAACGAACGATATATTTAACTAACCTGTTTAGCCACAATTTGTTCATGGTTTTCCATTAGTGTTTTATAGTTGTCCCACTGCATGGTAACACGAGACAATTGTTCCACTCGTTCTTTGGTCCAGGATGCTAATGTTTTGTTCTTGCGTTCAGCTTCGTTGTAGAGTTCCACCATCTCTTCTGTTCGTTTGGCATACTCTGCGTGTTTGTTACTGGCATTGGCTATCTCCTCTACGGTCTGGGGTTGTCGTCGGAGAACCTGTAAACACACACACACACACACAAATATATGTACAGTTGGCAGCAGAAGTTCGCTTCATTTCTACCTATGTATCTATGAGCTATATTGATGTTGTAACACAATTTGAATACACAGATGACAGATATACTTCATATGTGGTAAATGACACATGTTTTTAGAATAGAAACTGGTTCAGAATGCAACTATCTGGTCATATTAGCATTACCGAGTGCATAAGATGGAAGCGAATTTATGCTGTCAGCTGTACAGTCGACCTTAGGAATTCGTACACAGAGTATTAGTTATAAGAGATCTTTATTCTACTCATAATATAGACATTGTTCTGCTGAGTGATTTAAGTATTAGTCAAATAATATTACTAGATAAGTTTGATGTTAGGAAATTAATTAACTACATTTTCTAGTTGTTACGAGCGATTGATGTTAGGAAATTAATTAACTACATTTTCTAGTTGTTACGAGCGATTGATGTCACAGTGGTGTATACGAATTCATGAGGCCGACTGTACACCCACAATCAAATAACCAGCGACACTTTCTTTCCATTGTGCAAATAAATCAGTATCATGCCAAATTATAATTATACAACACTTTATGTCAACTCAACCCCCTCAATTATTACTATATGGTGTTGCAAAATCATACATGTGTTGTTCTTTATTACCAAGATATATCAACATGGATGAATATATATAACAATAATCATCACCTACCTCAACAGCTTCTTCAGTAAACTTTTCAATGGTGTTAATGTCTGTGATGATTGCATTATGAAGCGCCTGAACCAAAATGTCCCAATATCGACGGTTCATAATTTCCAGTTCAACTCTGAGTGGCTGGAAACTGATGCTGAAGCAGTCCAATTTCTCTTCGGTATTTGGCAACTTTCCAATTTCTTGTCCCTTTGCTTTTGAAGCCCGGAAGTTCCTGTAAAAATAATTATTATGTTATATAAGGGGGTGCTGTGGGTGTAGGGGACAGGCTTGGGGGGGGAGTTTGGGGGGTGCGGGAAAAGGGGGACAGGCTTGGGGTGGGTTTAGGTGCTTGCGGGGGGACTGGGGGGGTGCGGGAATAGGGGGACAGGCTTGGGGTGGGGTTTGGGGGGTGCGGGAATAGGGGGACAGGCTTGCGGGGGGGTTTGGGGGGTGCGGGAATAGGGGGACAGGCTTGGGGTGGGTAGAAAGCCTGTAACCTATTCCCGCACCCCCCTAACCCCACCCCCACAAGCCTGTCCCCCTACTCCCGCACCCCCCCCCACCCCCCAAAGGTATTACAATATAAACAAAATAATTACAAAGCAGTACAGTACAAAAAAAAATTAATTACACCCTCACCTGTCCCAATCCTCAGCAGTCTTACAATTCTTCTCAACCAGTAATTCAATATCACAGGAACCCAGGGCACATAGATCTAAAAATCGTTCCTTAATACTCTCGAGGCGTTCAAACAATTCCTCCGCTCGTTGGAAGAGTTGACCGAAGCGATGGGCATTACGGTCAACAATGGTGGGAAATACCGGATGTTCATTCACTTCATTCACTCCCTGTTAATTAAATCATCACAAATAATAACACAATTCATTATAAATATCACAATTAATAACACAACTCATTTTAAATATCACAAATAATAACACAATTCATTACATATATCACAAATAATAACACAACTCATTCTATATATCACAAATAATAACACAACTCATTTTATATATCACAAATAATAACACAACTCATTTCATAATTTTAATAACAAATTATTAGTATATATATTTCTAGTTAATGTTGTAGTCATTGAGTTATTATTATGAGGTGCTGCAAAATTATACACGTGTTGTTCTTTATTACCAAGATAATTACTACGAAAGAAGGAAAGTGTTGGTGGATATTATTATTATTATTATTATTATTATTATTATTATTATTATGAGGTGCTGCAAAATTATACACGTGTTGTTCATTATTACCAAAATGATATTTACTACGATGGAAGGAAATTGTTGGTGGATATTATTATTATTATTATTATTATTATTATGAGGTGGTGCAAAATCATACACGTGTTGTTCTTTATTACCAAGATATTTACTACGATGGAAGGAAAGTGTCGGTGGATATTTGATTGTGGCTGTACTTCTGCAATTTATTTAGCATAGACTGATTCACAAGATACAGTATCCAGTCAATTCTTATTTTACACTGGCATTATGTATGTGTAATAGTGTGTGTGTAATGAATGTATGTACTGTAAACACTTATTGTACACTATATTACACACCCAATATACCAGTGTACTGTACAATGAGGGTTTTCTGTACACAGTTTCATTACACACACTACATTACACACCCAATATACCAGTGTACTGTACAATGAGGGTTTTCTGTACACAGTTTCATTACACACACTACAATACACACCCATAATACCAGTGTACTGTACAATGAGGGTTTTCTGTACACAGTTTCATTACACACATTACATTACACACCCAATATACCAGTGTACTGTACAATGAGGGTTTTCTGTACACAGTTTCATTACACACACTACAATACACACCCAATATACCAGTGTACTGTACAATGAGGGTTTTCTGTACACAGTTTCATTACACACCCAATATACAAGTGTAAAATGAGAGTTAACTGTATATCCTTCACTAACCTTAAAGTGATAGGGTATGGCAAGGAATCTCTTTAGTTGTCCGTAATACTTCATACGGATTTCTTCCATTGGTGGTAAGAATTGAAGCCTTTGTTGCCTGTAACAGAAATACAAATATAATTACTTCATTAAACTATTTATCTCTATAATTATCTAATAATAATAGTTATAATAATAATAATAATAATAATAATAATAATAATAATAACAATAATAATAATAACCATAACAATAACAATAATAATAATAATAACAATAATAATAATAATAGTAATAATAATAAAAATAATAATAACAATAATAATAATAATAACAATAACAATAATAATAATAATAGTAGTAGTAATAATAATAATAATAATAATAATAATAACAATAATAATAATAATAATAATAGTAATAATAATAGTAGTAATAATAATAGTAGTAATAACAATAACAACAATAACAATAACAATAATATTAACTAACCTATACGTTAACTCCACTTTGAAATCAGGAAGGTTTTGGTTAAGAGCTTCAATTCCGAGTTGATACTGATGTTCGAGAGCTTTATACAACTGCCGATCCCAGTGAGAACACCAGGACTTCTGATCTACAAATCCTTTCTCTTCAAGTTGATGCATAACAGAACGCATTTCCTTCAGTAATTCCTTCCACTTTGCTTGGTGTCTTAGTAAATCTGTGTTCATTAATGTTAGTACCTGTGTAAAGAATATAAACATTATTAATTATGGGTGTGCTGGAGTAGGGGGACAGGCTTGGGGGGGGGTTTGGGGGGTTTGGGGATAGGAGGACAGGCTTGGGGGGGGGGGGGTTGAGGTGGTGTGGGAATAGGGGGGCAGGCTTGGGGGGGTTTGGGGGGTGCGGGAGTAGTGGGACTGGCTTGGGGGGGGGTCTGGGGGATGCAGGAATAGGGGGGACAGGCTTGGGGGGGGGGTGTCTTAATAAATCTGTGTTCATTAATGTTAGTACCTGTGTAAAGAATATAAAAATTAATTAAGGGTATTGTACATTATTGCTGGTAAATCCAGAGTAACTTAATTATTCATTTTAATATTACTCAAAATATAAAGTTTTCTTGATCTTTATCTATGTACACTCTCAATCCAAAATATATATCCAGGTTTGCTTTGAATAGACTGATTGAGTATTAAGAGAACTCAAACAAATATGAAACAGTATAAGCGTTGTAATTGGTTCACTACTATGTTAAATGATTCAAAACTTCAATAACAAGACAATAAGATGACACACACACACACGCATATATACCCTTTCTTTAATAATAAGATGACACACACACACACACACACACATACCCTTTCTTTAATAATAAGATGACACACATACACACACATACATACCCTTTGTTTAATAATAAAAAAGACACACACACACACACACACATACCCTTTCTTTAATAATAAGATGACACACACACACACACACCCACACTTTATTTAATAATAAAAAAGACATACATACACACATACATACCCTTTCTTTAATAATGAGATGACATTGAGCGAGTTGTTTATTTTCCCTTGCTAACACACACACACAAAGACACACACACACACACACACATACATACATACATACATACATACATACATACATACATACATACATACATACACACACACACACACACTTACCCTTTCGTTAATAATAAAAAAGACACACACACACACATACACATACCCTTTCGTTAATAATGAGATGACACACACACACACACACACACACACACACACACACACACACACATACCCTTTCTTTAATAATAAGATGACACACACACACACTTTCCTTTTCGTTAATAATAAAAAAGACACACACACACACACACATACACACACACACACACAGACACACACATACATACCCTTTCTTTAATAATCAGATGACACACACACACACAGACATACACACATACCCTTTCTTTAATAATAAGATGACATTGAGCGAGTTGTTTATTTTCCCTTGCCAGTCTATGTGTTGCTGCTTTAAGTTTGGCAATATAAGCATCAAGTTGTGTTGTATTAGACCAAGTAATAGTAGTTTGTTCCTGTACTAATCCAGACAATGCCAGAGCTGCTTCAAGCATCATGGGACGTTGGGATGGAATCATTTGGTCTCCGATGGTGTTGTGAAAATTGGCAATCTGGAAAAAAAAAAAAAAAAAAAAAAAAAAACTATTTATTAAAAGGCGGTGATGGTGAATGAAAATATGTTGTTGCGAAAATATGGTGTTGTGAAAATTAGCAATCTGGAAAAAAAATATAAAATACAAAACTATTTATTTAAAAGGCGGTGATGGTGAATGAAAATATGATGTTGTGAAAATTTGCAATCTGGAAACAAAAAAAATAAATACAAAACTATTTATTTAAAAGGCAGTGATGGTGAATGAAAATATGATGTTGTGAAAATATGGTGTTGTGAAAATTAGCAATCTGGAAAAAAATACAAAACTATTTATTTTAAAGGCAGTGATGGTGAATGAAAATATGTTGTTGTGAAAATTAGCAATCTGGAAAAAAAAAAAAAATATACAAAACTATTTATTAAAAAGGCGGTGATGGTGAATGAAAATATGATTATCTTTTTCTTTACTTTCAATAGGATGGAAATATTAAAAAACGACATAACGATATAAAAAGAATATTTATAAATGCCATATATAATATTATTACCTCTTCCAGTGTTTTGAATTAAAGGAAATATTAATAAATAACATTAAGTTAGTATTTATAAACAAGATAACATTAATTACCTCTTCCAGTATTTTGAATTAAAGGAAATATTAATAAATAACATTAAGTGAATATCTATAAACGACATAACATCTTATTATTAAAGAAAGGGTATGTGTATGTATGTGTCATCTTATTATTAAAGAATGGGTAAGTGTGTGTGTGTGTGTGTGTGTGTTAGCAAAGAAAATATTCATAAATGACCTAAAAGTTAATATTTATAATTACCTCTTCCAATGTTTTAGCTTGCTTCATAAACTGTTGTGCTAATTGAGCCATCTTGATAATCTTGGGGTGTAAGTTATGTCCCAGTATTGCCAACTGACTCACTTCCCTTACTAAACCCACCAGTCTAGGGTTGTAATTCACTCGTAGTAATCTACCCTTACTGAACGACAATACTGGTGCATCGGTAGCCAAGCTGTACACAAATTAATTAACCTCTATTAGTACTATTTTATTTCAAACAATTATTAGTACTATTTTATTTCAAACAATTTTAATCTATATGGAAAAATAATCTCTTTTATTTCAAACAATTATTAGTACTGTACTCTTTTATTTCAAACAATTTTAATCTATACGGGAAAATTAATTATGGTCTATACTGTATATCTATTTTATTTCAAACAATTTTAATCTATATGGAAAAATAATCTCTTTTTATTTCAAACAATTTTAATCTATAAGGAAAATTAATTATGGTCTATAGTACTCTTTTATTTCAAACAATGATAATCTATACGGAAAATAATCTCTTTTATTTCAAACAATTTTAATCTATACAGAAAATTAATTATGGTCTATACTGTATATCTATTTTATTTCAAACAATTTTAATCTATACGGAAAAATAATCTCTTTTATTCCAAACAATTTTAATCTATAAGTAAAAATAATTATCCTCTTTTAATTCAAACAATGATAATCTATACGAAAAAATAATCTCTTTTATTTCAAACAATGATAATCTATACATCTGTTTATCTATCTATATACGTATAGTAATGCCTTATTTCTCAGTTGTAGATTTCAACGGTGATTTATAAACTAAAACTCAACAATAAAAATGGTAGTAAATAATGTAGTTTATATTACCTGAGTTCTTGTGTATCAATCATATGTAACATTTCCCTGGACCATGAATCATATTGGTCGTTGTGATATTCTTCCAACTCCTCACAGAACTCACTGATGTTCTTCTTAAGTTCCTCGTGTCCGGTTAAATCTGACAGGAGTGCGTCTGCTGTCTTACCTGTAGTGAAAAAATTATTATTAAAAGATATGTAAGTAATTATTATAAAAAGATATGCAAGCAATTATCATAAAAAAATATGCATGCAATTTTTCTTATGTACTGTAGTGAAGTAATTATTATAAAAAAATATGCAAGCAATTTTTTTTATGTAGTGATCGAAGCAATTATTATAAAAGGATGTGCAACCAATTATTATAAAAAGATATGCAAGCAATTTTTTTTAAACAATTTTGTGATACTGTACTTTACTGTATATAAACTGAAAAATTAGTAATATGATCTGAAAAAAAACAAAAAAACTTAGAGTATAAAAAAAAAAAAAAAAAAAAACTAAGAGTATATATAAAAAAAAAAAAAAAAAAAAAAAACAATAACTCACTCACCAATATCAAGAACTTTAGCATGAATGGGCTTAACCCAATAGATGTTACTGACAACCTCTGGAACATTGGCAAGGCGACGAGGACCATTAACTGAAGTGGTGTTGAAGTCCGACCGAAGTGTCCGGATATAACTACTTAATTGACTTAGTAACATCTCCCTCTCTGCTATCAGTTCAGCTTGAATACTTTCTCTCTTGATTAATTCTTTATATCGTTTAAATTCCTGCATTAGTTGATAAGCACTTGAATTCATGTTTCTGAGTTGAGATCGGAGTTTACCCGCTATACGCTGTTCGGCCGGTTTTAACGAGTTCTCAAACTGACGTACAGCAGCTTGCCAAAGTGGTTCTGTGTAAGGATTATATTGCACGGGTTTTAATCCATCGAAAGGTTTAAATGCCTCAGCTGTTTTTAAATCTTCCTGTTCACTGAGAGATAGGAGTCTGGTGAGCTGTTTATGTAATGTTCTCAGGGATAATATTTCATTCAGACGTTTTGAGACATTCTTACAATAGTCGGGAATGAATGGTTTTCCTTCCCACATCTGATCGGCACCACTCTTCCAATATATTGAGGTGAGGTTATTACACGTGTCCACCCAACGCTCACACACAGATATTCCTTCACTTAAACTCTTCTCTATTTGATTATATTGTCCTCCCCAAAGGTCTTCATCTGATAACTTGCCCTGTAGGAGAAAATAATAACTCATTAATTACAAGTACTTAATGTAATCAATTTAATTAAAGGGGTGCGGGAATATGGGGACAGGCTTAGGGGGGGGTTTAGGGGGATGCAGGAGTAGGGGAACAGGCTTTCTACCCTCCCTAAGCCTGTCCCCCTATTCCCGTAACGCCCAAACCCCCCCCAAGCCTGTCCCACTATTCCCGCACCCCCCAAGCCTGTCCACTATTCCCACACCCCCCAAACCCACCCCAAGCCTGTCCCACTATTCCCGCACCTCCAAACCCATCCCAAGCCGGTCCCACTATTCCCGCACCCCCCCCCCTCCCCCCCCAAACCTGTCCCCTATTCCCGCACCCCTCAAACCCCCCCCCCTAAGCCTGTCCCCCTATTCCTGCACCCCCCTAAATAAGTTACCAAATCACCTGGACATAACGTGAGAGTTGGTTGGCCAGGACATCCAGTAGGTGGGACATCCGGGCCTGTGGGAAATCCAGCCGCCACAATTCCTCCAGTCCATTCTGTGTGTTTTCAAGCACGTCATCCGCATCAACCAAAGAAACAGCATCAACACCACTGGGAAAAAATAAAAAAATAAATAAAAATAATAATAATAATAATAAAGGGACAGTACAATGTTGGTAGTAAATCTGGAGCAATTGATTCCTTTAAAGTGGTTACATTGAGTACTTCTGACTACATCACGGAGTCCTTAAACTCCTGTATTTTCAGATAATATATTGGTGTTATAATGTACAAAATTAACACATCTATCTAACCTGAATTCTTTAGACACTGGTTCCAGACAATTATAGAAGCTTCGGGCTGTCTCTTTTTCCTCTTGACTCATTGGATTATTGGCTGTGTCGGCCCAATATGAAGTCTCATCTTGTACACTTAGAATACCTGAAAGTAATAAACCAAGGATCATATTCAAGAACATTCATAGTACAGCCACAATCAAATAAATATTCACCAACACTTTCCTTCCATCGTAGTAAATATCTTGGTAATAATGAACAACACGTGTATGATTTTGCAGCACCTCATAATAATAATAATAATAATAATATCCACCAACACTTTCCTTCCATCGTAGTAAATATCTTGGTAATAAAGAACAACACGTGTATGATATTGCAGCACCTCATAATAATAATAATAATAATAATAATTGAGGGGGTTGAGTTGACGTAAAGTGTTGTTGTTGTATGATTATATTTTGATATGATACTGATTTATTTACACGATGGAAGGAAAGTGTCGGTGGATATTTGATTGTGGCTGTACATACGATGACTCATCTTGTACAACTTAGAATACCTTAAAGTACAAACCACATTACTGTAACATTATTTACACTATAGAAGCACAAAATACAAATCACAAAGGGAATGAAAGCAAACAAAATAATATGTAGTTTGTTGACAAGCAGACAGTAAAATATTATTACCGTCTGTCTGTCAACAAACCACAACTTCTGCTCAAACCTCCTCACAAGAAACAAGGCGCCTGTACCAGCTTCATGTGTGGCCAACCGTACCTGATAATCTCTTTGATACACTGGCCGAATCATTTCCTTGTTCTTGGGGATCACTTTTCCTGAGTAGACTACCAAGGCCATCAGAGAGTTCAGTAACCAATGCTTGTAGTTTGGGGTCTAACATGGTACTCCATTCTGTATCCTGTCAACCAATATAACAACACATTAATATATACAGTTGTAGTTCAGAGGGCTGTATTTAAGAATGCAAAAACACAGTAAGAGTGGTCCAAATCTATCTATCTATCTATAGCTCTGACGTCTCGTTCCCTACGGAAACTCCCCCCAAGGGGGTGGCCACGGCAGAAGTGTCTCCAGTTCTCCCTGTTCCAACACTCCCTCCTTACTTGATCAAGCCCTACTCTGCCCCTCATGTTTCTCTCCTTTACATACTCTTCCACTCTGTTCCAACACTCCCTCCTTACTCCCTATTCTGCCCCTCATGTAACTCTCCTTTACATACTCTTCCACTCTGTTCCAACACTCCCTCCTTACTCCCTACTCTGCCCCTCATGTTACTCTCCTTTACATACTCTTCCACTCTATTCCAACACTCCCTCCTTACTTGGTCCATCCCTACTCTGTCCCTCATGTTACTCTCCTTCACATACTCTTCTACTCTGTTCCAACACTCCCTCCTTACTTGGTCCATCCCTACTCTACCCCTCATGTTTCTCTCCTTTACATACTCTTCCACTGTTCTGCCATCTAACCGGTGATCTGCCAACATGATTTTGAACCACTTGTAACCAATGAGTGGTCCAAAATCATGTCCAATTTGGTTTGAGATGCCAAGATACATTACATTAAAAACAAATTAAAATAAAGGAGTGTCTTATGTATTATGATGAGTGAGTGTACTGTACCTTAAGTAGTATTGGTGCATACAACTTCTGTAGTGAGTGGTACAGAGAGGTGATGGGAGAATCAATCATTGAAGATACAAATATGTCCGTCAAGTTGTCCCCAGTAATGACATCAGGCTTCATTTTGAAAAACACCAAAAATTTGTCCTTCTTCAGAGATGAGTCAATCTAAAGGAAAAAAAGGTGGTTTGAATGTATGAAGTATAAAAAATATATACATGTATTGGCATATAATATTATATAGTACAAATTATACACAGCTATAGTTATAATGTCATCCTGAAAGCAATAAACAATTAATACAATTTTCTTGGCAAAAATTTTATATTGTATACTGTATATGTATTACATTTTAATTAAGGGGAGATACCTTGTTGGTGAATTGTAAGGTCTGTGATTCCTCCAAACTATATTATGAAACACATCCCTCATTAAGATAATATTAGGATCATCTGTTTCCTGACATAATTTGGAGGAATCAGAAACCTTCCATTTTCACCAATAAGAGAATCTCCCTTTAATTAACTAACTAAGAGAATCTCCCTTTAATTAACTAACTAACAGTAATGTAACATGTAATAATAATAATAATAAATAATAAACCTTTTAATTAACTAACAGTAATATAACATGTAATAATAATAATAATAATAATAAAACCTTTTAATTAACTAACAGTAATGTAACATGTAATAATAATAATAATAAAAAACCTTTGTATTGAATATAATGCATCGTTCCTCTTGTATTATTTGAGCACCAAGAAGTTGACAGTTTCCCGAGTCAAGGAAGGTGTTAAGGTTCACATCCTGGTGTAGTAAATCCACTTGTCCTTCTGTCAACTCAACATCAAAATAGTTTCCTGTTGTACAAAAAAAAAAAAAAAAAAAAAAAATATGGTTAGTTAATTTTATAGCATGTACACTCGCGATCCAAAATATGTATCCAGGCTTGTTTTGAATATCCTGATCGAGTATTAAGCGAGTTCAAGCAAATATAAAACAGTATAAGCATTGTAATTGGTTCACTAGTATGTCAAATGATTCGAAACTTCAACAACAAGACCTGGATACAAATATAAAACAGTATAAGCGTTGTAATTGGTTCACTAGTATGTTAAATGATTCAAAACTTCAACAACAAGACCTGGATACAAATATAAAACAGTATAAGCGTTGTAATTGGTTCACTAGTATGTCAAATGATTCGAAACTTCAACAACAACACCTGGATACAAATTTTGGATTGCGAATGTACTACACTGAATATTCGTTTCTTTAGGACCCTGTGATCGTGTATGAAAATTGGAGGCTTCCGATTCCCCCTGACCATGCCACGAAACACGACACTTATTCCATATAGGTGTGTGTCTGTGTGTGTGTTTCGTGGCAATATTTGAAGGACTCGTTTACCTCCAATTTTCTGACTACATTACAGGGTTCCTTAAGGGGAGATAATGTCAAGTTTTCAGAAATAGAGAGTAAATTACAGGTTTCTTTTACTATAGACAATTGAGATAAGAATCAATAGCTTTACTGTACTGTAAATATATTTCTGAAAACTTGACATTATTTTTTTTAAGATAATTAATGAAATGTGCTGGGTGTGGATGATTAATGATTATAACTAAATTAACAAACTTTCCATAC
This sequence comes from Petrolisthes cinctipes, assembly GCA_033782935.1. Classification (NCBI taxonomy): domain Eukaryota; kingdom Metazoa; phylum Arthropoda; class Malacostraca; order Decapoda; family Porcellanidae; genus Petrolisthes; species Petrolisthes cinctipes. The sequence goes on from JAWQEG010004270.1 coordinate 94,825, forward strand.
CCTCTGTATTTACAAGGAAGTTTTTGTGTACAGTACATCCAAACTTGACATTATTAGTTTTAAAGTTAATTAATCACGTGGTGTGAGAGGCAGACCACCGGTCAGATGGCAGAACAGAGTGGAAGAGTATGTGAAGGAGAGTAACATGAGGGACAGAGGAGGGATGGACCAAGTAAGGAGGGAGTGTTGGAACAGGGAAAACTGGAGGCACTTCTGCCGTGGCCACCCCCTTGGGGGGAGTTCCCGGGGGGAACGAGGCGTCAGAGCTATAGATAGATAGATAGATTAATGAAATGTGTCAGATGTGGATGATAACAGAAAACCAAATTAACAAACTCTAATGAAATGTGTCAGGTGTGAATGATGATAATAAATTAACAAAGTTTCCATACCAGCTGTATTTACAAGGAAGTTTTTGCGTACATCCAAACCTCCCATAATTCTGAAACAAATAAAGAGAGGTTGTACTGGGGTTAATTAAGGTGTTGATGATGATGTGGTACCAGTGGGACCTAACCTGGCCAAACTACCGGGACCTAACCGTGATAAAGTACAGGGCCAGACTAATGTTCTGTCCCGCATCCAGCCACAGGGCGTCAACCTACTGAACCACTTTAAGCTCGGACAACGAAGCACCATCGGAATGATAAGGGAATCCAAAAATGAATCTGGTCCTTCGTTTGTTTTCCGAACCTGAAAGCTGACGCCCCGTGGCTAACTGCGGGACAGAACATTAGTCCGCCAATGTACCTGGACCTGACCGGGGCAAACTACCGGGACCTAACCTGGGCAAACTACCGGGACCTAACCTGGGCAAACTACCGGGACCTAACCTGGGCAAACTACCGGGACCTAACCTGGGCAAACTACCGGGACCTAACCTGGCCAAACTACCGGGACCTAACCTGGCCAAACTACCGGGACCTAACCTGGCCAAACTACCGGGACCTAACCTGGCCAAACTACCGGGACCTAACCTGGGCAAACTACCGGGAAATAACCTTGGTAAAGTACAGAAAATGACCGGGCCAAAATACTGGGACCTAGCTGGATCTGGCAACACTGCTACAAAATGGTAATAGTCTAGATAAATACCAATTGTTAGGTAAATTATTAGGTATTTATTGAAAGAATTGCCGTTTTGTAGCAGTGTTGCCAGATCCGGCTAGGTCCCAGTATTTTTATGCCTCGGTCATTTTCTGTACTTTACCACGATTATTTCCCGGTAGTCTGCCCAGGTTAGGTCCCGGTAGTCTGATGTGGTCTAGGTTAGGTTAGGTTAGGTTAGGTTAGGTTAGGTTAGGTTAGGTTAGGTTAGGTTAGGTTAGGTTAGGTTAGGTTAGGTTAGGTTAGGTTAGGTTAGGTTAGGTTAGGTTAGGTTAGGTTAGGTCAGGTCAGGTTAGGTTAGGTTAGGTTAGGTTAGGTTAGGTTAGGTCAGGTCAGGTCAGGTCAGGTCAGGCTAATTTCAAAATGTCCCATTTGAATATGCCCTATCTTTGAAATGGGGCATTTGTGGAGGAAATGTCATAGAAGAAAATAGTGTTAGAATGGTCTAAATAAGTGGGTAATGAAGGTAGAAAAACCGTACCCAATAACGGTAATTCATTCAATATTTACCATAGATTAAAATACATTAATGGTAGTTCTTAAATAACATAATAAACACATTAGAGTAAAATATTGAAAGAATTATCATTATTACGTATGGTTATTTAGACCATTAGAAGACTATTTATTTTCTTATAATTATATATATACACATTAATAATTACCTTTTTTTTCCTTTATATCTTAACTAAACACGTAAGTTAGTTAAGATGTAGTGTGTCCTGGATGTGTCTGTCTGTGTGTGTGTGTTCCAGTAGTCCAGACCAAGGTAGCTATGTGTATGTCAAATTCCAGGCAACAAAATCCAGCATGGAATTCCAGGACCAGGGTTGCCAGATGTCGCCGCCTGGAAAGATGATACATTCTATTTTACATTAATATTACTGCTTTTTTATACTTATTTTGCTAATTTATAAAGTGTAAATAATTCTAAATCATCTCTTTAAGTTATGTAAGATCCATTTAGGAATATATTTGCATGGAAAAAGTACAAAAACAAAAAAACATGATTTAAATTGAAATATGGCAACTTTATTGTCGTCATGGCAACCAATGTAAACAAAACATTGATGTGTTAAAGGGGGTGCGGGGGTAGGGGGGACATGCTTGGGGGGGGGGGTTTGGGAGTAGGGGGACAGGCTTGGGGGGGGTTTTGGGGGGTGCGGGAGTAGGGGGACAGGCTTGGGGGGGGGGGGGTGCGGGAGTAAGGGACAGGCTTGGGGGGTTAGAAAGCCTGCCCCCTATTCCCGCAACCCCCTAATCCCCCCCCCCAAGCCTGTCCCCATACTCTCGCACCCCCAAAACTCCCTAACCCCCCCCCAAGCCTGTCCCCATACTCCCGCACCCCCAAAACCCCCCCAAGCCTGTCCCCTACTCCCGCACCCCCCAAGCCTGTCCCCCTACTCCCGCACCCCCCTAACCCACCCCCCAAGCCTGTCCCCATACTCCCGCACCCCCAAAACCCCCTAAATCCCCCCTCCAAGCTTGTTCCCCTACTCCCGCACCCCCCCTAACCCCCTCCCCCAAGCCTGTCCCCCCATTCCTGCACCCCCTTTTAGTAGCGAGAAA
>JAWQEG010004270.1:105000-137900 GCA_033782935.1 Petrolisthes cinctipes
GTTTTAAACTCCCCGGGGTAACATTATAATATTTACCCACAATACATTACTACTCACGTTGACTATAACCTTCACACACCACTATGTAAATTAACTATTATAATATACTCTGGGTGTGTTGTTGAATGGTTAGGATTTGTGTAGGTTATGTTAGGGAATTTTGTGTTTATTTACGTATAGATTTTTTTGGTTATATAGTTAGTTTAAAGGTGAAATATTTCATGAATTATATTTTGGGAAAGCGATTGCTGGTGTCATATCTCATGCAGTGTTACCAGATCCAGACATCATCATCTTAGCGCTAACATAATGGAAGGAAAAGATAATATTATTGTTAAAGTTAATAAAACAATTTATTGATGACTGTTACACATAGCATTAATATGGAGTAATTAGAATTGATAGTAAAGACATATATTCAGTATTTCAGGCAACTAAATATTATTGCTAAAGTGATATTGGATAGCAGGAATATAGAAGTTACTCTATAGAGAAATATAATATAGCAGGAAACAGCAGAAAACAAATTATAGGCAAACCCCAGGATAAAGTTAGGTTCAGTACAGTCTAAACTAACTAAATCTACAATAAGTTTAGATGAGTGAATCATTATTAGCGTTGATGAAGGGACACTATGAAAGGAGAAAAAACAAAGGCATATTTTCCCCTAAAGGTACTCTATGTATATCCTGGACACGTTATATTTACTATCAGTGTTATTTAATATATAATAAAAAACCTAAATATAACAGTAAAAGTAATAAAGTATAAAGATAACTTATATTTAGTGTATTCAACTTAACTACTTTAAATATAACCCATTTTAGTATATTTACTTAACATAGCATAAGTTTAGTATGTCTGATGTGGTAATATATAATAAAGCACCTAAATATAACAGTAAAAGTGATTAAATATAAAGATAACTTCTATTTAGTATATTTATTTAACCTAGCATAAGTTTGTTAGGTTTGAGGTGGTAACAGTGTATATTGTTAACCAATCAGAATAGCCCACGAATAGCCACGTCTGCGTCGTCCATTGCCTTGATACATCCAACACTCTCATTTTTAAGGTAATTACCCTAGATTAGCGTAATTTAGGACTATTTAAGGTAAAGCTTTGACAGTCTAAGGTACTTTCCACGAATGCCTTCCGTCTTAAAAGAAAATATCATTGCTATTCAAAAACTATTATAACTACATAAAAATAAATATCGTGTGTTAAGGGTTCAATTTATGTTGAAATAATCACCTATAATCACTCATGGTATTATAAGAATATAAAAGCCTGGTTGTAAATTAATATAAAGACATATTGTATAGTGAGTTAGTTAGGTAAATATTGAAAGAATTACCGGTTTTTCTACCTTCATTACCCACTTATTAAGACCATTCTAAGACTATTTATTTATTTTCTTCTATGGTATTATAGTTATAGCAAATTTGTTGGTATCTAAGGTAAAATTTTGGCCTCCATCTAGGGTAAATTTCCACCCCCCACTTTTTTATTTAGGGTAATGTCGCAAATATCTTCCTGAGAACATTGGACCATATCACATCCCAGTCTGTATTAACAACTCACAATATGAGGGTGGGTGTACCAGTAACTATTCTTCTGGCCATCGTGGCTATAACAGCGACAACAGTAACAGCAAATGAAGAAGATAATATTACCATAGATGAAGGAGTCTTGGTGTTAACTAAGACTAACTTCGTAAAGGCAACTGAAGATAATGAATTCGTCTTGGTTGAATTTTGTAAGTAATAATTCCTATATTGTTATTATCTAGTGAATTTATTAGAATTTTGTTATAATCTGGTGAATTTAACGTTAGAATTTTGTAAGTAATAATTCCTATATTGTTATTATCTAGTGAATTTATTAGAATTTTGATAACTGTAATTCTTTCAATATTTATTCCTACACGTTATTATAATCTAACTAGTGAATAACCGGACTGTGACTGACTGTTATGTTACTGTGTGAATAACATAACAAGTAACAATAATACCATAGAAGAAAATGGTCTTAGAATGGTCTAAATAAGTGGGTAATGAAGGTAGAAAAACCGTATTCTTTCAATATTTACCCAACTAACACACTATGCAATATGTCTTTATATTATTTAGGTATTTACCACCAGGCTTTTATATTCTTATTTATTTCCACGAGTTGGTTGGTTGGTTTTCTAATTGAATAATAAGTATAGAGGGTGTATTAATTGTTCATAACATTATATATTAAATTATTGGTGTGTAATGAATGAATGAATGACGTGTTATAACTATGGGCGTGTGGGTGTGGTGTTGGCAATAGTGGTGGTAGACATATGGGCGTGTGGGTGTGGTGTTGGCAATAGTGGTGATAGGGATATGGGCGTGTGGGTGTAGTGTTGGCAGTAGTGGTGATGGATAAATGGGCGTGTGGGTGTAGTGTTGGCAATAGTGGTGATAGGGATATGGGCGTGTGGGTGTATGTATGTATGGATGACGTGTTATAACTGTGGGTGTGGTGTTGGCAATAGTGGTGATAGATAAATGGGCGTGTGGGTGTGGTGTTGGCAATAGTGGTGATAGGGATATGGGCGTGTGGGTGTGGTGTTGGCAATAGTGGTGATAGATAAATGGGCGTGTGTATGTATGTATGGATGACGTGTTATAACTGTGGGTGTGGTGTTGGCAATAGTGATGCTACTAGACATATGGGCGTGTGGGTGTGGTGTTGGCAATAGTGGTCTTTAATTATGACACTAGTATTTGTATATAATAATAATAAATTTACATAATATAAAGAACTGCATAAAATAGTCAATTATACATATTAATATTGGTTTATTTATTTATTTTTATTAATAGTATTCGAAGTGTAAGGTTCCATATGGTCATAAATTTACATATAATAAACTGTATATAACTTGTCAATTAGGGTATATTTATATTTGTTTGTGTTATTTATAAGTTTTAAGCTTTTTTCTATAAGTAACAGAGGTGTAAAGTTCCATATGGTCTTATTATGCATATGGTTCTTAAGTTTCAATCCATGGCAAACGTTTATATTTAAAGTATATTATAAATCTACATCTATATTCAATTCCCCGGTTCTGATGAAGGCCAACAAAACTCATTAAAAAAAAAAAAAAAGTTTAATAAAAAAAAGTTGGGCTGAACGAGTTAAATTGATTGGTAAATGCATTATTGGAAACCTATGTTAAAGTTTCCTCTCGAGATATTTCCAACGTGGGTGGGTGTATTATGAATATATTTACACACATTATCAACCAATTGTCCAAATTATAAAGATATTATTGCTTTGCTTAACTTTTGGAAATATTCAATGAGCAATTATTAAGACTATCGAGTAATGTCTAATTGCCTACCTACGTATTTGTGACTGGTTAATGAATGAATATAGTTTCAACTTGATATATTTAATTGTACTATCATAATTTGTCGTATAATTGCATTAAAAGCTATTGTCAGTGAATATACTTAAGAAAATATTATGAGTTTAAATAACAGTACATGCGTCAGTCATACAATTTAATAAAACTCACCATATGGCAACAGTAACAGTGTAGCCAACCCCTCTGGTGTTTGGTGCATTGTTGGCAAAATATTATTATAGTATTATTGGCATTTAACTGATGTATTCGTCTTGTCTTGTTAATTAGCCTTGATAGAATTGGTTTATTGACTTTGTGTATCAATAGTATTCTAAATAAGTACCTGCTGCTGCTATATATACTTCAAGTTCACGGTCACATCACGAAATAATTATTTAGCTGAATAAGTTGCCAGATAGCGATATAAATTAAACTTCATAAGCATATACACAAATATATAATCCCGTGGTGTAATATTCAGGGCAGATTGTTGTAGTTAATGAGTATATAATGATACTACAGGAAGTTATAAAGATGAAAGTTTAAATAGTGAATGTAGTGTGTGGGATGGTAATGACAAGAAAGGCATCATCGCTTCACTTTGGGTCATCGGCCGGCAAGACCTAACGGGACTTTGTATACGCACTTGTAGTCATTTAGCTGATCAATTTCCACATTACGTTGATAAATAAATGAGCAAATAAACTAGTTGAGGTTTTGGAAATAGTTAGTCGATGGAAAGGTATCCCTAGTTGGTTAGAATAGTTAAAGAAAGGAGAATGGGTGTGTAGGAGGAGTGGAGATGGTGGTGGTGCGGGTTGTTCACCTTTCAGCCGGCACGTCACATTTCCTTGATCGAGTTTTTCCTTGTCTGTTTAGTTGTTGTGGCATTAAGGATGGTTAAGGAGAGAAACACTTTCTAACGTTACTTATGGTCTACTGTTGTGTCAATGACTTTCCTTTTCCTCAAACTAACTTCACTGCCCACTATAAATACTGCATTTTATGAAGTTTACTACTTTCCTCAGTAATTCAGTGGGTATCAGTTGGCACTCATGCATAAGAGTTTGAGATTTTAGTACACTATTCTCAACTAAATTCTTACGTAGAGCAATAAGGGTGAGAGCATAACAGTAATGGTAGATGATGATAATCTATTTCTAAACTTAAGTCTTCATTCTGTTTGACTGGAGAAAATACTTTCTACAGTTACACTGGAGTGAGACAGAGTAAATTGAACATAAAACTGGATACAGGAGGGAAGACAGGTTGGTATTTATCCAGACTATTGCAGTTTTGTAGCAGTGTTGCCAGATTCGGCTAGGTCCCAGTATTTTGCCCCGGTCATTTCCTGGTACTTTATCACGGTTATTTCCCGGTAGTTTGCCCAGGTTAGGTCCCTGTAGTCTGCTGTGGTTTAGGTTAGGTCTGGTAAGGTCAGACTAATTTCAAAATGTCCCATTTAAATATGCCTTATCCATAGAAGTGTCTTAGAATGTTATAAATTAGTAGGTAAAGAAGGTAAAAACATCATACCAACCTTTTGTAGCTGAAAATTTGATACTTCCACATTTTCCCTCTTTATATCTTTAATAGTGTAATGAACATTCAGATCAATGGTAAACATTACAATATTAATATAGTTGGTGCTTTAGAGAGGTTGTAATACATTATACCTTTCTTTTTCAGATGCTCCTTGGTGTGGTCACTGCAAGGCTTTAGCTCCTGAATATGTAAAGGCTGCTGCTTCATTGATTGAAAAGGGATCTGACATAAAGCTTGGTAAAGTTGATGCAACAGAGGAAACTGAACTGGCAGAGGAGCATGGTGTCAGAGGCTACCCCACCCTCAAATTCTTCCGTTCTGGCAAACCTGTTGAATATAATGGTGGTCGTCAAGCTGATGACATTGTTAACTGGCTCTTGAAGAAGACAGGTCCACCTGCCAAAGCTATTGGTTCTGTTGAAGATGCAAAGGCTTTTATTGAAGAAAAAACTGTTGTAATTATTGGTTTCTTCAAAGATCAGGAATCTGCTGCTGCTAAAGAATTTTTGTCAGCTGCTTCCACCACTGATGACCATCCATTTGGTATTACTTCAGATGATGCTGTGTTTACAGAGTATGGAGTAAGTGGTGAAGGAATTGTTCTATTCAAGGACTTTGATGAGAAAAAGAATGTATATGAAGGAGAGATTGAAGAATCTGAAATTATCAAGTTTGTAGCTGCTAACTCCTTACCACTTGTAGTAGACTTCAACCATGAAACTGCATCAAAGATCTTTGGTGGAGAAATCAAATCTCATCTTCTCATCTTCCTGTCTAAAGAAGCTGGTCATTATGATGCTCATATTGAGGCTTGTCGTGGTGCTGCCAAGGCCTTCAAGGGACAACTATTGTTTGTTACCATCAACACTGATGAGGAAGATCATGCTCGGATCCTCGAGTTCTTTGGCATGAAGAAGGAAGAGGTAATTATCAAATGTCCATTTTGGGTACATTTTAATTAAGGGTTTGTCAAAGTCTATATCATGATCCTAGTATTCATGGAGTGAAGATATGATTATTTATCTATTAATATTTATCTATTAATATTTATTTCTATTAATATTTATTCCTTACCAGTGTATTGAGTTTAATGGTTTGTCAAAGTTTATAATTATCATTGTCCTGGTATTCATGGGGTGAAGATATAATAATTATTTATCTCTATTAATTCCTTGCCAGTGTTTTGAGTTTAAGGGTTTGTCAAAGTTTATAATTATCATGGTCCTGGTATTCATGGGGTGAGGATATAATTATTATTTATCTCTATTAATATTTATTTCTATTAATATTTATTCCTTACAAGTGTTTTGAGCTTAAGGGTTTGTCAAAGTTTGTAAATATTATCAAGGTCCAGGTAATTGATAGTGTTATATATATTCCTTGCCAGTGTATTGAGTTTAAGGTTTTGTCCAAGTTTATAATATCATGGTCCAGGTAATTGATAGCATTATATTTTCAGGTTCCTGGTCTGCGTATCATCAAGCTGGAGGAAGATATGGCCAAGTATAAACCTGCTAAATATGACCTGAGTGAAAGTGGTCTGACCAGCTTTGTACAGAGTTTCCTGGATGGTAAACTGAAGCAACATCTCCTGTCACAAGAACTCCCTGAAGATTGGGACAAGGAAGGAGTTAAGGTCAGAATTGAATTTTACGTATTTTCGAGTTTGTTGTTGTGGTTAATTTGTTGGTGAATTGGAAGGCTTGGGAGGGGGGGGGGGGGTAGAAAGCCTGTCCCCTATTCCTGCTCCCCCCTAATCCCCCCTCAAGCCTGTCCCCCTACTCCCGCACCCCCCAAAACCCCCCAAACCCCCCCCCCTCAAGCCTGCCCCCTATTCCCGCACCCCCCAAAACTCCTCCCCATGTCTGTCCCCCTACTCCCACACACCCCTAAACCCCCCTCAAGCCTGTCCCCCTACTCCTGCACCTCCCAAAACCCCCCCAAGCCTGTCCCCATACTCCCGCACCTCCCAAAACCCCCCCAAGCCTGTACCCTACTCCCGCACCCCCTAATCCCCCTCAAGCCTGTCCCCCTACTCCCGCACCCCCCTAAACCCCCCTTCAAGCCTGTCCCCCTACTCCTGCACCCCTTAAACCCCCCCAAGCCTGTCCCACCTACTCCCACACCCCCCTAAACACCCCCAAAGCCTGTCCCCCTACTCCCGCACACCCCTAAACCCACCCAAGCCTGTCCCCCTACTCCTGCACCTCCCAAAACCCCCCCAAGCCTGTCCCCTACTCGTGCACCCCCAAAACCCCCCAAGCCTTTCCCCCTACTCCTGCACCTCCCAAAACCCCCCAAGCCTGTCCCCATATTCCTGCACCCCCTTAATATTAACCAGAAAATGTTTGTCACAGAAGGTACACTTGGTAGTTGATATAAAGTAATGTCCTTAACTTTGCAATAATTGTGGTTAGTTATATTCACTGGGTTATGAATCCTGAGTTAAATAAATGGGTGAGCACTGAATTAAAAAAACATTATTCTATATAGCTCAATTGACAGTGCTATCATGCTGTGTAAGTTTTTCATACAGTATTTTAACTCTTTCCTCCTGACAAATGTCTCAAATTTTCTCCAAGTAACGTTAATAATAGCTTCAGTATGTGGTTTATATAATTACAGATGAAATGTTCTGAATAGATTCCAATATCCATGGTCATTCTGTCAGCAACATTGTAGGCTATACTCGGTTCTGTGTTTAAAAATAATAATAATAATAAAACGTTTAATGTGTTTACAATATTCTAAATGATATACTTGATACAGGTTCTGGTGTCATCTAACTTTGATGAGGTAGCCTTCAACAAGGGTGTGGATGTTTTGGTTGAGTTCTATGCACCTTGGTGTGGACACTGCAAACAATTGGCTCCAATCTTTGACCAGTTGGGTGACAAGTTCAAGGATAATGATGAAATTCTTATTGCCAAAATGGATGCTACTGCCAATGAGTTGGAGCATACAAAAATCCAATCCTTCCCTACACTCAAGTTGTATAAGAAGGAAACTAATGAGGTATGTCCACAAATTTAATACTAGATTAATAATATAATTTTATGAATGAAATATTTATATAAAATTCTACAATGTTTGAAAAATAAACTACAGTAGTAGCAACTCGTAAAGGTGTGGCATAATGATGTGGTATATGAATAATTTATAAAACTGTTAATGAGATTTCCATGGTTATTAGGTTGTTGAATACAATGGAGAACGTACATTGGAAGGGCTTTCCAAGTTTTTGGAAACAGGTGGTGTTTATGGCCAGGCTGCCCCTGATGATGAGGTAGGACTTGAGAAATCAAGGCCACCTGCATGATTGTAACTTATTAGTACTACTACTACTACTACTACTACTGCTGCTACTCTTCATTCACCTTCACTCATTGTGTTTGCATGATCTGAAGTCTACACCATCTTGGAGTGTCATGTATTAAACTACATGATGAGTTCCAGGGTTTTTTTTTTAAGAGCTACAGATCAGAGCAGTCACATTTGGTTTTCTCTCCCATCACCTCACCAATTGGGCTTCCCTCCGTAGGTGGTAGATTACAATGGAGCACGGACTTTGGAGGCCCTTAGTGATTTCCTTGAAGGGAAGAGTGCTGTTGAAGAGGTATATTTTTAACATAAGCTTTCTAATCTGCTTTCTTTTATGCATGTACAGTATTAATATTAACCTGGGTGTGCTTTGCCTGACTTGATTACATTGATGTATAGTATTGTATATAATGTTATATTATAATAGTATGGTTCTTCCAGTGTCTAAATAGGTTTTCTTCAATCAGGATGATGAGGAAGTTGATGAAGAGGGAGATGTGCCTGCCAAGGATGAACTGTAAGTCAGTGAGTGAGGTGCTGGAAGCAATGCATCAGTCAGTCCTCGGGGTCCCAACAATTAAGAGGCTGGTGTTGGTGTTTGCTGTATATAATTATTATATTAAAACTTAAGGAACTCCTGCTCACTACCTATTTTATGAAAACCTCAAAAGTAATTAACATATTTGCATTTAGTTCCAAACCACAGTCTCAGGATAAGAATTATCATGAAAGTATTAGTAATCAGTTGTGCTAGGGGGAGTTCCTATGTAAGATGTTCAGTTTCAGGCAACCATACTTGTACTGTAATATGAATTTAACGTTAAATGTTAAAATTTTATTTCTTATGTGGTGAATGAGTTAAGAATGCAGATAATATTTTTTCTATGCTTTCAAGTATTTGACAACATTCCTAAAAAAAAATTTCTACTGGGATATGATACATTTTGTGGCTGGAATAGGGACAAAAAAAAAATGAATTTATAAGATCCGATAAAGCTATAGTGCTGCACCTGATTCCATGGCTGTGTTAGGGTCGGTGGATGACAGTGTAATGCTGATCGAGGTGTAACACAGACCTCAGTTGTGAACATTAACGATGACTTTACTATTGTCTTCCACAGACATAATTTCCCTGTACTTGGCACAAAGCTCCCTGTTGCAGTGTGTTTTGTGTGTGTGTGTTTGAGTGTGTGTGTTGCTAGGTTCTGAGGGGTCCTTCAGCATAGTATGAATTAAGGCAGTGACTTTTCCAATAAAAAATGTGAAAGTTGTAGTGAATTTTTTAAACCCTTGGATCTTAGATTGGTTAGAATTAGACAACTTTGGTTTCAGCTGATGTTTGTAAGTGTGATGGTTATTTTTTACTGTATCTACATGCATTAAGTTCATATTGGGGAATACTAGTAATGATTCACTTAAGATGCTCTCAACAGATGGGAATTGGGCAAGTACAGTTGGCCTCGTGAATTCGTACATAAAGCATTGATTAAAAATGGTCTTTATTCTGTACTTGCAATCCAAAATATGTATCCAGGCTTGCTTTGAAGAGCCTGATCGAGTATTAAGCGATCTCGAGCAAATGTGAAACAGGGTAAGCGTTGTAATTGGTTCACTAGTATGTCAAATGATTCGAAATTTCAACAAGACCTGGATACAAATTTTGGATTGGGAGTGTACATATTATTGACATTATCCTGCTGACTGATTCAAATATTACCCAAATAACATTACTAGAAAAATTTGGTGTAAGAAAATTAATGCACTATATTTTTTGGTTACTACGAACCCTTTGTAGGTGGTGTATACTAATTCCTGAGGCTGACTGTACATGTAATATGGACAAAAATGATGTTGGCTAAATTTAGAAAATGTTGGTTCACACACTACCTAAACCTATCAGACCTTCCTTGAGCATGTCTTCTGATGTTCTTACCTATTTGTATTTTTACAGGATTGAGTCAAGCTTGTTATGTCCCGTATTTTAAAACACAATTATCATATTTTTCTTTAAAGTTATGTATGTTTTTGACACACCAGTTCTGCATATTATTTATAAACACATCAGGACCATCATATAAAACCCCTTCCACACGAGAGGCGAACAGATGGCGCGCAACGTGGATTTATCTTCTTCTTTTTTATCAGTGTTGCCATATCAAACGGTCCCCATTAGCCACTCGTGCCCGCTACCCACCCACAAAATTGGTAACACTGTCTGCCCATCCTCCTTTATAAGCTTGAAAAATTAAGGTACACAATTCTATATTATTATTTATTGGTTATTGCACCTTATGGATAAATATATATTGTTTTCTTTATAATTCAGGAATATAAATGAGGTAATGGTAATTCTAACAAGTCTCTGGGTAAATATATTTTTCCTTAATATTGCAGGAGTATTAATGGTCATAGGAATATAAATGAGGTAATAGTAATTCTAACAAAAGTTTAAGATCCATCTGCAAAGTTTCATGTTTCCCCAGTGTCTTTGGTTGTAAACAAAACTTTTATATCCACCAGATGGGTTATACTGTATACATAACATATTTGTGTCATAGTATGCATCACCTAGAAGGGAATATATTACCACTTATCTATGTTCATGTCAGAGGGAACCCACACATAGGTTTGATAGCCTCCAATCACCTGACTAATGTAAACTTACAACACATTGGAACTGAATCATAGCAAGTGACAACACATGGTCAAAGGATTAAATATAAATCTTTATATATTCTGTATATGGAGGCCATCAGCATTACTGTTTTCCTTATAATGTTACTAACAGAAACATGATATTCTGAGATACATTAAGGCCTATCCACACGAGTGGACAGCCCCGACGGGCAAACAAGTGTTACCAAATTCACGGTGTGGACAACACAAGCGTGCTCATTATTATAGGCAATGGTCGATGGGATCTGCCTATCTGGTAACGGTGATAAAAAGTGAGGGATATTTCTCACCGAAATTAATGCCCGTCGGGGCTGCCCGCTCAAGTGGACAGGCCTTTACATACAAGTTACTTCCAGCATGTGTACAGTATCATTAGCAGAGCTGGATACTACAAACTCTAATTTATTTTTGGAGATGGGAAAGCAGTGTTATATCTAAGGAAAAACACATACCCAGATGGTGAGGTTAAGGACAAATAACATATCCAACTTCACCTCCTTGGTGGTCTACTCGGACACATGACATATTTGAGGACAGATTTGTGTTTACAGTCTTACTTCCACAATGCAAATAAAGAAAACTAAAATCAAACTAATGCAATTACAGAATTTGTGATTTGCAGATATACCCAGCTCTGATAATTAATTAGCCATTTTTACAAATCTACTAATATACAGTACAGGTATGTTTATAGAATTATTAGTAAGTTTAAGTCATGGTATAATATCAAAATGTTAATACAATCGTTTCAACACATTTGTAGATGCCATCTTTATGAAAATTAACCTAAACCATCCAGGCTTATTAATACAAAGATAACCTATGCCTGTAGTTTAAAAAAATAAATGGCCCTTACTGGTGTTCTATGAATTCTCCAAACTACTCCAGGCAACAGATTCCCTATTTAGAAATACTTAAGGGTTCTGTGGCATGGATTATTTTGGAGGATTCATATAGCTCCAGTAAGGGCCATTAATTTTTTTTTTAAACTACGGGCCTTACTCCTTGACAGTCTCATATTGGTTATAATCTGGTTAGTAATATGACTTGAGTCGACCTTGAGCTGGAGACACATAAGAGGAGCAACTTGAGGGGGAAGTTTTGTGTTGGTAAATAAATCTGGAGCAACTGAATCCTCCAAGCAAACTATTCCAAGCAACAACAACAGAACACAGAACACCATTATTTTTGCTCTTCTGGTCCTGTTGTTTCCTGGCATACTTTGGAGGAATCAAGGCACTCCAATGTAATAAAAAACTAATTACCACCTTAACCAGTACTATAGTGACTGGTTAAAACAAATACATTATATATAAGAAAGATATACCCTTTTGTCGGCAAATTAAAAAATTATATTATTGTATATGTATGTACAGTTGGACACATGAATGGGTGGTACAGCCCAGGTGAAAGATGGTCAATTTCTGCCAATATCAAGTTCCTTATTAGTGCCAAATAGGAGACATCAGGGGCAGAAGTCAGTATTGAGGATGGTAATAAAAAGCAACTACCTCATAATAGACACTGGTTAGGTTAGGTTAGGTTAGGTTAGGTTAGGTTAGGTGGGTTGGGTTGGGTTAGGTTAGGTTAGGTTAGGTTAGGTTAGGTTGGTAATTAGGAGGGGCAGAAGTCAGTATTGAGGATGGTAATAAAAAGCAACTACCTGATAATAAACACTGGTTACTCAAATGGGACAAGTATCTTTCACCTGGGCTGTACCACCAATTCATGTGTCCAACTGTACTGTCGGCCTTAGGAATTCATATACACCGTTGTGATATGAAGTGCTCTTAACTATGAAAATTTTAATACATTAATTACCTAACACTAAACCTTTCTAGTAATATTATTTGGGTAATACTTGAATCAGTCAGCAGAATATTACCTACAGTATGTGCAGAATATATTTTAACTATTACTCTGTGTATGAATTCCTGAGGCCAACTGTACACAATTACAGATCCAATTACAGTGC
Source organism: Petrolisthes cinctipes (assembly GCA_033782935.1). Taxonomy (NCBI): domain Eukaryota; kingdom Metazoa; phylum Arthropoda; class Malacostraca; order Decapoda; family Porcellanidae; genus Petrolisthes; species Petrolisthes cinctipes. The sequence continues at coordinate 117,903 of JAWQEG010004270.1, forward strand.
TGTATATCACAATCAATACCAACTGAATTCTATTAGTAATATGATCAATAGAATGTTGGTGGTACAGGTAAAACTAACACAACATAAGGTATTGTTAACAAAATATCTTGTGCCAATATTTATATACACTTTGCTAAACAATACAAGTTATAATACTCACAACACTTTCTTCACTAGACAACCTCAAAAATTAATGATATATATATATACTTCTAATTAAATATTTACAGTTTCCAAAAAATTTAAGTACTGTATATTTACAAGGTGAACTAACTACCGGTAATTCAAAATGTATATAATTATAGTGCTTATTTCTACAATTTAAAAGTAACTATTAAAATCATTATGTGTGTATGTGAGTAGCAGTTAACCTGGGCCATGGTAAAGGGCTTCATGCAGCCTATGTCCAGTATCGGTATAAATATATATATACAGTATATATATATAATAAAAAAAAAAAAAAAAAAAAAAAAAAAAATTAAACAAAATTTTAAAAATCCGATTTTGAAGTTAAATAGATAAATGTTTCCTCGTGTTATGAAGATGAGAATGAAGAGAGCCTTTCATTGTAATATTTTCCACAGCTATAATGAGTTAGTTAACAAAGTTACAGCAGTATAAAATTGACTTATGAATAACCTTACATCTATTGTATCAAAAGTATTACTGTACTATAATTCAATATCTGTACAATTCAAAAGGTTATAGTTGGTTGTGACATCAATGTGTAGTAACAGCAACATCATTATCTTGTTACTGAACCAAACTGCTTCCACTAACACTCACTTGTCTTGGGTAAACTGAAATGAGAAATAGTAAAATAATTATTAACCTTCATATTGTGATGATAATATATATAACTGATATGTTTAATAACTACAGTATAACTAGTTTATTGACTTTACTATTTTATCCCATCCCTCCATACAGTATTATATTGTATTGTAATGTATGTGTATATTGACTTTATTTTCTCACTTTATGCCTTTATTTTCTCACTTCATGCCTTTATTTTCTCACTTCATGCCTTTATTTTCTCACTTCATGCCTTTATTTTCTCACTTTATGCCTTTATTTTCTCACTTCATGCCTTTATTTTCTCACTTCATGCCTTTATTTTCTCACTTCATGCCTTTATTTTCTCACTTCATGCCTTTATTTTCTCACTTCATGCCTTTATTTTCTCACTTTATGCCTTTATTTTCTCACTTCATGCCTTTATTTTCTCACTTCATGCCTTTATTTTCTCACTTCATGCCTTTATTTTCTCACTTCATGCCTTTATTTTCTCACTTCATGCCTTTAGTCTTCATCTTTCACTATATAGAAAAAAAAGTTATATTATATTGTCTTCCAACCTTACAAACAATTCTTATGTATACTCATTTGAAGGTATACTGTATTGTTGTACAGTACAGTATATATATATCTGTATTTTGTGTTAATTTTTGTACATACACCTTTTTTATTTTTTTTTTATTTTTTTATTTCGTACCCCCCCCCCCCCTTTCCTAAAAATTCTTCGCTGTAACAGACTATCGGCTTTAACGGACACCCTCTCCCCCCTATTACATTAGTCCATTAGATCGAGGTTTAACTGTACTTACTTATACTCTACACCAGTTATTAATCTACTCAGTTTAATTTAATGTTTAAAAAGAATATTTAAAAAGTACCGTACCTTTTTCCTTCAATCCCATTCCAAAGTTACAAGACTCCCAAAAAACGTATATAATTATTATCTAGTACCGTACCTTTTTCCTTCAATCCCATTCCGAAGTTTTTGTAGCATCTAATCATGAATCTAATAAGAAGATTATGAACCACTAGACTACCCAAAAAAGTATATAATTATTATCTAGTACCGTACCTTTTTCCTTCAATCCCATTCCGAAGTTTTTGTAGCATTTAATCATGAATCTAATAAGAAGGCTGTGAACGACAAGACTTCCAACGCTGGCAGCATACCGACAGTTGGAAATTAAATCCACCTTGTGATGTATTGCAGTCTGTAAAATTATAACACAAAATATTAAAATTGTAGTGGAAGTATCATGAGAGGGGTTGGTTGGTCAGAAGAGGCTTAATAATGTTAGGTTAGGTTAGGTTAGGTTAGGTTAGGTTAGGTTAGGTTAGGTTAGGTTAGGTTAGGTTAGGTTAGGTTAGGTTAGGGTGAAAATGGGAAGGTTAGGTTAGGTTAGGTTAGGTTTGGTTTGGTTAGGTTAGATTAGGTTAGGTTAGGTTAGGTTAGGTTAGGGTGAAAATGGGAAGGGTTAGGTTAGGTTAGGTTAGGTTAGGTTGAAAATGGAAAAGAATGACATGAGAAGATGTAGTTGATGACATTATACATCTTGATCTGATTCACCTCAGGTCAACACTAACATACATATTAACTCACAGCATACTTTCCAGATGATTATTTTATTATGCTTAATTTGATATTTGTTTAATTGTAAAGTCTGAATCCTTTTATTATTATTATTATTATTATTATTATTATTATACTGTCACTCACATGATCTTGGAATATATAATTTTAATGACTATATTCCAAGATGATGTGTGTGACAATATAATAATAATAATAATAATAATAATAATAATAATAATAATAATAATAATAATAACAATAACAATAATAATAATAATAATAATAATAATAATAATAATAACAATAATAATAATAATAATAATAATAATAATAATAATAAAAGGATCTTCGTCAATTCAGACTTTACAATTAAACAAACAAATATCAAACTAAGCATAATAAAATAATCATCTGGAAAATTGTTAACCTTTATGAATGAGTGACTTCTATATCGAGTACAGTAATATATAAGAGAGATATAGTACATTATTTTACTTACCTGTATTATAGAGAACAAGACGTATGCAATGTGACCAAGACTTAGGGTCATGGCAACACTGAAGAAATATTTACTCTCCAACCGCAACTGTAAAATAAAATATACGGTAGTTTTAATACGACAAATGAGAATTGAAACTAAAATTTGTACATTGTATGGAATATTACTTTGAAAATACTGAAGAAATATTAAGGGGGTGCAGGAATAGGGGGACAGGCTTAGGGGGGGTTTAGGGGGGTGCGGGAATATGGGGACAGGCTTGGGAGGGGGGGGGGTTAGGGGTGTGCGGGAGTAGGGGGACAGGCTTAGGGGGGGAATAGGGGGACAAGCTTGGGGGGGGGTTAGGGGGGTGCAGGAGTAGGGGGTCAGGCTTGGAGGGGGGGGGGTTTAGGGGGGTGCAGGAATAGAGGACAGGCTTTCTATCTCCCCCAAGCCTGTCCCCTTATTCCCGCACCCCCCAAACCCCCCCCAAGACTGTCCCCTTATTCCCGCACCCCCCCAAACCCCCCCCCAAGCCTGTCCCCCTATTCCCGCACACCCCCCAAGCCTGTCCCCCTATTCCCGCACCCCCCAAGCCTGTCCCCCTATTCCCGCACCCCCCCAAACCCCCCACAAGCCTGTCCCCTACTCCGGCACCCCCTTAACTCTTCCACCACAACTGTTATTCAAGATTATTAATATCACTTTTGAAGCCGAGTACTCAAAAAAAATATATCATCTCTTATTATTCACTAAGTCAGGAAGTAGTGTTAGTACCATATAGTCTATCTAACTTATTAAAACTTAGGAAATTATAGCTTTATACCAGACACTATCAATAATAATAATTAATATGTCTTACACAATAATAAAAGTTTAATAGAGATAGAGAATGAGAAGACAAACAATAATAATAATAATAATAATAATAATAGTAATAATAATAATAATAATAATAATAATAATAATAATAATAACAATAATAATAATAATAATAATAATAATAATAACAATAACAATAATAATAATAATAATAATAATAACAATAATAATAATAATAATAATAACAATAATAATAATAAAAATAATAACAATAATAATAATAATAATAACAATAATAATAATAATAACAATAATAATAACAATAATAATAATAATAATAATAATAACAATAACAATAATAATAATAATAATAATAATAATAATAATAATAATAATATACTCACCGCTAAATATGCCATAACCGCCCATGCCAGAAGCATAGGTGTACCAATAGTAATGTTTAATATTTCTTCTATGGTGAGATGATAGATGCTGCTATGTAAAGCCAATATTACCACACTACCCTGTAAAAAAATAACAATAATAATACAAATAATAACAATAATAATACAAATAATAACAATAATACAAATATTACAATACACACTTGATATAAGATGATTACAGTATATTTAGCACATATATATATATATATTTTTAACACAGTGCTGTATATATATAATGAAAGTTTACCATTAAAAAAGAAAAGGAAATAAAAATACCCTGCAAAATAATAACAATAATACAAATATTACAATACAAATATTACAGTAACCACTTGATATACGGTAAGATTATTATATTTAGTACATATATATATCTTTTTATCACAGTGCTGTATATATATATGAAACTTTACCATTCAAAAATAAAATAAAATAAAAATACCCTGCAAAATAATATTACAATACAAATATTACAGTACCCACTTGATAATTATAAGATTATTATATTTAGCACATATATATATCTTTTTAAAATAGTTCTGTATATATATAATGAAAGTTTACCATTCAAAAAGAAAAGGAAATAAATAAATAGTGTTACAGTGTTATATATAATTAAAGTTTACCAAAACAAAAAGATAAATAAATAAATAAATAAATAAAACCATTGTATAACTCACCACTATCTATGCATCAAACATAAATAAATAGACAAATAAATAGATAAATAAATAATTATATATATATAAATAGATAAATAAATAAATAAATAGATAAATGAATAAATAAACAAATAAATAACTAACTAAACCACTGTACAACTCACCACAATCTGAGCATCAAACATAATGAGTGTGATAAATAAATAAATAAATAAATAAACAAATAAACAAATAGATAAATAAATAAATAAATAAACATACAAATAAATAAATAGATAAATGAATAAATAAACAAATAATAAATAAATAAATAAATAATTATATACATATAAATAAATGTGTATAAATAGATAAATTAATAAACAAATAGATAAATAGATAAATAAATAAACAGACCAATAAATAACTAACTAACTAACTAAACAATTATACAACTCACCACAATCTGAGCATCAAACATAAATAAATAAATAAATAAATAAACAAACAAATAAATAAATAAATAGATAAATAGATAAACAAATAAATATATAAATAGATAAATAAATTAACAAATAAATAAATAGACAGATAGATAGATAAATAAATAGACAGATAGATAAATAAATAATTAGCTAAATAAATACAACTCACCACAATCTGAGCATCAAACATAATAAGTGTAATAGTAGTGAAGAGAGTTGAACACATGGCCTGTATTGAAGCATCAGCACCAACCGTTCTAAAGATGAGACTCTTAGATTGCCAGTAAGAGTAACCCAACATTAGTCCAACTCCTCCCATACTTGTACCCAATATTAAGGTTAGTACAAGTCGAACCTGTGGGTAGATTAATATTGTATAGGATTTTGATATGAGTCGAACCTGTCGGGTAAATAAATATTGTATAGGATTTTTATGTGAATTTATGTGATTTCTTTTTTTTTTTTTTTTTTTTTGCGATTTTTATATGATTTATATGATTTTTATGTGATTTTTATGTGATTTTATATGATTTTTTGTGATTTTTATGATTTTTATATGTTTTTTTTGTGATTTTTTTATGATTTTTATATGATATTTTATACATTAGGCCAACTCCTCCCATACTTGTACCCAATATTAACGTTAGTACCAGTCGAACCTGTGGGTAAATAAATATTGTATGTGATTTGTATGTGATTTTTTTTTTTTTTTTTTTTTTATATGATTATATTTAATTTTTATATGATTTTATATGCCTAAGTTGAACCTGTGGGTAAATAAATATTGTATGTGATTTTATATGATTTTATGTGATTTTTATGTGATTCTATATAATTTTTTGTGATTTTTATGATTTTTATATGATTTTTTGTGATTTTAATATGGTTTTATGTGATTTTATTTTATATGATTTTTATATGATATTTTATACATTAGGCCAACTCCTCCCATACTTGTACACAATACTAAGGTTAGTACCAGTCGAACCTGTAGGTAAATAAATATTGTATAGGATTTGTATGTGATTTTTATATGAATTTTTATGTGATTTTTATATGATATGATTTTATATGATTTTTTTATGATTTTATATGCCTAAGTCGAACCTGTGTGTAAACAAATATTTTATATGAATTTTTTATAATGTTATATGATTTTATATGATATTTTATATGATTTTGTATGATTTTATATGATTTTATATGTCCCCTACTCCCGCACCCCCCTAACCCCTCCCCCCAAGCCTGTCCCCCCCTAACCTCTCCCCACAAGCCTGTCCCCCCCTAACCTCTCCCCACAAGCCTGTCCCCTACACCCGCACCCCCCTAACCTCCCCAAAGCCTGTCCCCTACTCCTGCACCCCCCTAACTAAACCCCCACAAGCCTGTCCCCTTACTCCCGCACCCCCCTAAACTCCCCAAAGCCTGTCCCCTACTCCTGCAACCCCCTAAACCCTCCCCCAAGACTGCCCCCCTATTACCGCACCCCCCTAAACCCCCCCCAATTCCCGCACCCCCTTATCAAAAATGGAAAATGTATTCGTACCAGTTTAAACACATTTGAAGTTGATGACGGTCCCTGGAAGAAGTTGATGACCACATACACAATGAGGAACACACACGATGTCACAAACGCCAGTAACTCAAACCCTTGCTCTCGAAACACTCCGTCCACGATGTAAATGACACAGAAAACTGAAAAAAAAAAATAAATATATAGATAAAGTTAACCTCAACACTCCATCCAAAATTTAAATGACACAGAAAACTGAAAAAAAAAAATATAGATAAAGTTAACCTCAACACTCTATCCAAAATTCAAATGACACAGAAAGCTCAAAAATAAATATATATATAAAAATTGACTTAAAAAACTTAAGTCCATCTCAACACTCCATCCAAAATTTAAATGACACAGAAAGCTGAAAAAAATAAAATATATATTGTATAAAATTAACCTCAACACTCCATCCAAAATTCCAAAATGTAAATAACACAGAAAGCTGAAAAATATATATATAAAATTAACCTCAATACTCCGTCCAAAATTCAAATGACACAGAAAGCTGAAAAAAAAAAATATATATATAAAATTGACCTCTAAATGACATAGAAAGCTGAAAAATATATATATAAAATTAACCTCAATACTGCATCCAAAATTCAAATGACACAGAAAGCCGAAAAAATATATATAAAATTGACCTCTAAATGACACAGAAAGCTGAAAAACAAAAAAATATATATAAAATTAACCTCAACACTCCATCCAAAATTCAAATGACAGAAAGCTGAAAAAATATATATATAAAATTAACCTCTAAATGACACAGAAAGCTGAAAAAAATATATGTAAAATTGACCTCAAACTTAGTCTATCCCGAAACACTCCATCTAAAATGTAAATAACACAGAAAGCTGAAAAATATATATATAAAATTAACCTCAACACTCCATCCAAAATTTAAATGACACAGAAAGCTGAAAAATATATATAAAATTAATCTCAACACTCCATCTAAAATGTAAATGACACAGAAAACTGAAAATATATATATAAAATTAACCTCTAAATGACACAGAAAGCTGAAAAAAAAAAAAATATATAAAATTGACCTCAACACTCCGTCCAAAATGCAAATGACACAGAAAACTGAAAAAAAAAAAATATATATAAAATTGACTTCAAAAACTTAAGTCCTCCTAAACACCATTCATTAGTTCCAATAGAAGTACGTGTGTGTGTGTGTGTGTGTGTGTGTATGTGTGTGTGTGTGTGGTTTGTTTTTCTGAGGTGTAGGGTGTGTGTGTGTGTGTGTGTGTGTGTGTGTGTGTGTGTGTGTGTGTATGTTTTTGACACACACCACTTCTTCTGGTAATTTATGCCATTCGTCTATTACTCTATTTGGAAAGCTATATTTCTGTACATCTTTATCTCCTCTTCTTTTAATTAATTTCTTACTGTGACCTCTCATTGTAGGTATTCATTGTTGACATAAACATAATAAGCATAAAATTAATAACTTACCTGAATGAAATATAAGCAGTAATGAAAAACACAAAAACCATAATAAACACAAAAACCATAAAAATAAACACAAAAACCATAAAAATAAACACAAAAACCATAAAAATAAACACAAAAACCATAAAAATAAACACAAAAACCATAAAAAAAAAAAAAAATTAATATCTTACCTGAAAAAAAATTAATACCTCACCTGAATGAAATATAAGCAATACCGCAAAAACAAAAACCATAATACAGTAAGCACAAAATTAATGAACACAAAAACCAAGCATAAAAATAAACCTAAAATTAATATCTTACCTGAAAAAAAATTAATAATATCTCACCTGAATGAAATATAAGCAATAACGCAAACACATAATCAGCCTGTCCCGCCGGCATATAGATAACGAGTGTGTAAACAGCGAGTGTAATGGTGACCGTTGTTGATAGTAGTCCATAATAAACACAAAATTAACGAACACAAAATCCAAGCATAAAAATAAGCACAAAATTAACGAACACAAAATCCAAACATAAAAATAAACACAAAATTAAAAGTCTTACCTGAATTAAATATAAGCAGTAATGAAAACACAAAAACCATAAAATAAAAAAAAAAAATTAATATCTTACCTGAAAAATTAATACCTTACCTGAATGAAATATAAGCAGTAACGCAAAACACAAAAACCATAATAAACAAAAAAACCATAAAAATAAACAGAAAAACCATAAAAATAAATACAAAAACCATAAAAATAAGCCTAAAATTAATAAACATAAAAACCAGGCATAAAAATAAACACAAAATTAATACCTTACCTAAAAAATTAATACCTAACTCTAAAATTAATAACATCTCACCTGAATGAAATATAAGCAATAACGCAAACACATAATCAGCCTGTCCCGCCGGCATATAGATAACGAGTGTGTAAACAGCGAGTGTAATGGTGACCGTTGTTGATAGTAGTCCACCGATGAGTAATATCCACTCCAGATGACGCAAACTCTGACATGTACGGATCTGAAAAAAAAAAAAAAAAGGTTGTGTTAGTTTAATTTGTGTGTGTATGGTGGTGGTGGTGGATATGGTCGGGGTGGGGGGGGTTTTTGGGGGGTGCGGGAGTAGTGGGACAGGCTTGTGGGGGGTTTGGGGGATGCGGTAATAGTGGGACAGGCTTGGGGTGGGTAGAAAGCCAGTCCCCTATTCCTGCACCCCCCTAACCCCCCCCCCCCCCCAAGCCTGTCCCCCTACTCCCGCACCCCCCAAAATCCCCCCGACCCCCCCCAAGCCTGTCCCTCTATTCCCGCACCCCCCAAACCCCACCCCAAGCCTGTCCCCTATTCCCGCACCCCCTAAACCCCACCCCAAGCCTGTCCCCTATTCCCGCACCCCCAAACCCCCCCACCCCAAGCCTGTCCCCTATTCCCGCACCCCCAAACCCCCCCACCCCAAGCCTGTCCCCCTATTCCCGCACCACCTTAACTTACATTACAAAAAAAAAAAAAAAAATTACCACCTTAATTAACTGACATTACCAAAAAAAAAAAAAAATAATAATTACCACCTTAACTTACATTACAAAAAAAGAATTATCACTATAAGGGGGGGTTTGGGGGGTGCGGGAATAGGGGGACAGGCTTGGGGTGGGTAGAAAGCCTGTCCCCTATTCCCGCACCCCCCCAAGCCTGTCACCCTACTTCCGCACCCCCCAAACCCTACTCCAAGCCTGTCCCCCTACTCCCGCACCCCCCCGACCCCCTGCACCCCCGTAAACCCCCCCAAGCCTGTCCCCTATTCCCGCACCCCCCTAATTAACTTACATTACCAAATACTGATGCCCGGGTAACTTGAGTCCGAGGTATTCCCAAATCTTCAAAAGTAATTGGTTGATCTCTCCTTCCCCACTCTGGTTGTTGTTGTTGTTGTTGTTGTTGTATTTCACGATATGGACTGGGATTATTTCTGGGGTCCTCCATTATTAAACCTGAAGGACAAAAATATCATGACAAACAAACTAAGGTAATTATATAGAAGTAGTTCATTCACTATATTGTATATTTTAGTATCATTACCCACTATTTTACACCATTCTAACACACTTTTCATCTATGGTGTTTCTTTCAGAGATGCTCCGTTTTCGAGATGTGCCCCATTTTACAAACATAAATTAGAAATTAGATTGACCTAACCTGACCTGACCTAACCTAACCTGACCTGACCTAACCTAACCTAACCTAACCTGACCTGACCTGACCTAACCTAACCTAACCTGACCTAACCTAACCTGACCTAACCTAACCTGACCTAACCTAACCTAACCTGACCTAACCTAACCTAACCTGACCTAACCTAACCTAACCTAACCTAACCTAACCTGACCTAACCTAACCTAACCCGTTTTCGAGATACAAACATCATTTGGAAATTAGTCTGACCTAACCTAACCTAGACCACAGCAGACTACCGGGACCTAACCTGAACAAACTACCGGGATATAACTGGTATAAATTATCATAAAGTGACTGGGGCAATTTCCGGGACCTAGCCGGATGTGGTAACACTGCGGGAGTAGGGGAACAGGCTTGGGGGGGGGGGGTTTATGGGGGTGCAGGAGTAGGGGGACAGACATGGGGGGGGGGGTTATGGGGGTGCGGGAGTAGGGGGACAGGCTTGGGGGGTTTTTTGGGGTTGCGGGAATAGGGGACAGGCTTTCTACCCACCCCAAGCCTGTCCCCCTATTCCTGCACCCCCAAACCCCCCCCCCCAAGCCTGTCCCCCTACTCCCGCACCCCCCAAGCCTGTCCCCTACTCCCGCACCCCCTTAAACCCCCTCAGTATATTATATAAACATTGACTCGACTATAACCTTGAATAATATATTAGGGGAGGATAAAATATAAAAACCTCCTTATTTAACTCATTATAACCAATATATCTTCATTAATATAAACATTACCTTTATTTTTGAGTAATTAATAATGTTTTCTAATTAAATATATGCATAAAAAACTATAATTACCTGATATTTTGCGGATTGTTAAAAAAATTTCTCGCTACTGTTATTGTTGGGCGTGTTGGTGTTGTTGTTGTTGTTGTTTGTTATGAAGTCAGATGATCAAGATTGGCTTTTGACTTTTCTACGGCTCACAATTCCGTTTGATTAATTTATTGTTCCTGTTATTTGTTGATTTTTATAAGTTTATTATTGTATAAATATATATATATAACTAAGAAGGTCATAGAGCTTGCTGACCAATTCCCCCAGATATTATTATAAACTTGTACAAAAATTATTATTATTATTATTATTATTATTATTCATAGGAAGGTAAAATTATTGTCAAAAGATTAAATATATAAAGTTAAAGAGTATAATTTACTTTCATATTATTATCTCTTCTGTTGTATGGTCTATTTATATTACCAAATAAAATAATGATCAACAAATCCGAAATTTTTGCATCTAAACCGATATGTTATTATGCATCTCAACACAACTCAGTGAAAAGGACTTTATTACTATTACTATCTTCATTACTATTTTACTTAATGAATTATATATGAAAAAAAAATAATTATAACCAAAAACTCTCTCTGGCGAAAGCACTCGAAATGACACAAATAATATTCATATGGCCTAATTTTTTTATTGTGTCAATGATCATGCATAATTCCTAACTTTTACACTTTATAATAATTTTACTAACTTTGTTTATTTAAGTATTATTAACGTCAAACAGTAAAAATGTCTAAAGAGAGGTATTTCATTCATATAAAAACAGTAGAACCAGCTGCTCCTTACATATCCTTCCGCTTTTCAGTTAAATGCCAGCAATGACAATTCAGATTAAAAAAAAAGTAACAACAATAAAGTATAAAACAGCTTATAGTATACATTATAAATTGAGGGAATAAATGAAAAATATAATAGTTAATGAGAGAAAGTAGACATATGGTAGAAGATGTATAATAATGTATAGACAATTAATAGCTATAATTTTACCCATTTATCATTGTATTTATCATTTATATTTTTTTCTTATCATCTATATTACATACAACAATAATAATAACAAATAAATAATAATAATTAGTGTATGTGTGTATGGTATTGGAACTACTTTGCATGGCGTAGGAGTGATCATCAGTGTTGCCAAGTATGGACAATTTTCTCGAGACATGGGGAATTATCAATGGAGAAATGTTATAAAAATTGTTCAAGAGTAAATGGGGAAATTTCTACCAGAAGAAATATATAAATAGGGAAATTCTGCCGATGTTGAAGTTGAGGTAAAAAGGGAAATTCTGATGTTGAAGTTGAGGTAAAAAGGGAAATTCTGATGTTGAAGTTGAGGCAAAAAGGAAAATTCTGATGTTGAAGTTGAGGCAAAAAGGGAAATTCTGATGTTGAAGTTGAGGTAAAAAGGAAAATTCTGATGTTGAAGTTGAGGTAAAAAGGGAAATTCTGATATTGAAGTTGAGGTAAAAAGGGAAATTCTGATGTTGAAGTTGAGGTAAAAAGGAAAATTCTGATGTTGAAGTTGAGGTAAAAAGGGAAATTCTGATATTGAAGTTGAGGTAAAAAGGGAAATTCTGATGTTGAAGTTGAGGTAAATAAGAAAACTCTAATGTTAAAATTGAGGTAAAAAGGGAAATAATTCTATTGAAAACGAGGTAAAAAGGGAAATGAGTATACTGAAAACGAGGTAAAAAGGGAAATGAGTATACTGAAACTGAGGTAAAAAGGGAAATTCTGATGATGAAGTTGAGGTAAATCAGAAAACTATAATCAGTCTAATGTTAAAATTGAGGTAAAAAGGGAAATAATTATACTGAAAACGAGGTAAAAAGGGAAATTCCTATGTTAAAATTGAGGTAAAAAGGGAAATTCTGATGATGAAGTTGAGGTAAAAAGGGAAATGAGTATACTGAAAACGAGGTAAAAAGGGAAATGAGTATACTGAAAACGAGGTAAAAAGGGAAATGAGTATACTGAAAACGAGGTAAATAAGAAATCTCTAATGTTAAAAATGAGGTAAAAAGGAAAATTCTGATGATGAAGTTGAGGTAAAAAGGAAAATTCTGATGTTGAAGTTGAGGTAAAAAGGAAAATTCAGATGATGAAGTTGAGGTAAAAAGGAAAATTCTGATGATGAAGTTGAGGTAAAAAGGGAAATTCCTATGTAGTAAATGTTGGGGTGAATCACGCCAAGGGAATCTGGCAACACTGACGGACTGAGTAAAGCGGTCATGGCGCTGATGGAGGAAGACTAGAAACAGTCCAATTGCCTTATATTTACTTCACTTTAACCGTATGAAACCTACACCTGATATTATTTTACCACCACCGGGTCATAAATAAACAATATGGCTACATGTTGGCTGTAATATTAACTCGTGTAGGGAATTAAAAGTGTCGAAAATAAGTGAAATAATGAAGTAGTGTAGTGTTGTGTTATTATGTTTTGAAGGACTCGAATATTATTATTATTGTTATTTATTTATTTATTCTGGTGGACCTTATTATTTTTATCATTAGTGTCAAGTGTCAAGGAAGGATTTTATATAATTTTATCTTGAAAATACTAAAAAATTACTTGACTTTAAATATGGAGTGATAAAATAGTGTTGTGATTTGATAAACGATATTATTTTTATTATTATTATTATTATTTTTATTCTCATTATTGTGAAGTGTCAATTAAGGATTATTTTATATCCTCTGATTGTTTATTTTATTCTAATTAATCGAGAAATAAGTGAAATATGGAGTTAAATTGTGTTGTAATTTGATAAACGTGATTTTTATTATTATTTTTATTCTAATTATTGTGAAGTGTCAATTAAGGATTATTTTATATCCTCTGATTGTTTATTTTATTCTAATTAATCCAGAAATAAGTTAAATATGGAGTTAAATTGTGTCATATTTTGATAGACGTAATTATTATTATTTTTATTAATTATTGTGGTGTCAATTAAGGATTACTATATATCCTCTGATTGTATATTTTATTCTATTTAATCGAGAAATAAGTGAAATATGGAGTTAAATTGTGTTGTAATTTGATAAACGTGATTATTATTATTATTTTTATTATTATTATTGTGAAGTGTCAATTAAGGATTATTATACGTCCTTTTTATTCTATTTTAATACAGAAATAACTGAAATATGAAGTTAAATTGTGTTGTATTTAAATAGACAAGATTATTATTATTATTAATCTTCATAATTACTCAGAAGTGTCAATTAAGGATTATTAAATGTCCTCTGATTGTATATTTTATTCTATTTTATACAGAAATAACTGAAATATGGAGTTAAATTGTGTCATATTTAAATAGACGAGATTATTATCATTATTAAGTGTCAATTAAGGAAGGATTATTATACGTCCTCTACGTGTTTATTTTTCATCTAGAAAGTGGACCTAAAAATACGTTACAATGAGTAACTTAAAGCCCGGCAACAAAAAAGACCATCAGAAGATGCGGATTAGGGCTTTTCCGGTAAGTAAAAAAATTTGGTATTTATTGATTTATTCTATCTATCTATCTATAGCTCTGATGCCTCGTTCCCCCTGGGAACTCCCCCCAAGGGGGTGGCCACGGCAGAAGTGTCTCCAGTTCTCCCTGTTCCAACACTCCCTCCTTACTTGGTCCATCCCTACTCTGCCCCTCATGTTTCTCTCCTTTACATACTCTTCCACTCTGTTCCAACACTCCCTCCTTACTCCCTACTCTGCCCCTCATGTTACTCTCCTTCACATACTCTTCCACTCTGTTCCAACACTCCCTCCTTACTCCCTACTCTGTCCCTCATGTTACTCTCCTTTACATACTCTTCCACTCTGTTCCAACACTCCCTCCTTACTCCCTACTCTGTCCCTCATGTTACTCTCCTTTACATACTCTTCCACTCTGTTCCAACACTCCCTCCTTACTCCCTACTCTGTCCCTCATGTTACTCTCCTTTACATACTCTTCCACTCTGTTCCAACACTCCCTCCTTACTCCCTACTCTGTCCCTCATGTTACTCTCCTTTACATACTCTTCCACTCTGTTCTGCCATCTAACCGGTGGTCTGCCTCTCACACCAGGTCCCACAACTTCACTTCCATACACCTTCTTTACAAACTCCTCACCTTGCATTCTCTCCACATGTCCATACCATCTCAATCTATTACGTTTCACTCTCTCAACCACTCCACACTCAATACCAATTGCCTTCTCACTCATACCACATCTCTCATACACACTCTCATTACTTTCTCCATCCCATCTAGTAAGTCCACATGCTCCTCTCAAGTAACTCATTTCCACAGCACCTATTCTAGACTGATGAGCCCTATTCCATGTCCATGTCTCCGACGCATATGTCAGTGTTGGCAGGATTATACTATTTCGTAGTCCCCTTTTCACTTCCATACTCACACTTCTACCCTTCATAATCCTCCCCAGTGATCCTATGACCTGTCTACCCTTCACTGCTCTCTCCCTAATTTCTCCTTCCATACTTCCATGTTTACACATAACTGTACCCAGGTACTTAAACTCCTTCACTTCCTCCATCCTCTCGCCCCTCAGAGTTATCTCACACTTGATTTATTTACGTATTTATTGATTTATGGTATGTTATGTTGAGTATTTATTTATGTATTTACAGTATTTATATATTTATGTATTTACAGATTTACGGTATATATATATTTATATATTTACAGTATTTATATATTTATATCATGTTGAGTTATTTATTTATATCATGTCAAGTTATTTATTTATGTATTTATGTTATGTAGAGTTATTAATTTATTTACAACAAATGTCACATCATAAATAATTAATGAGTGATGTAGAGAACCTTTCCTTTAAAAAGTAATTTAATAATTCCCTCCATTGTATTTATACATATACAGTATACGGTATTATACAACATACATTTGACACTTATCACTGTCATGACGCACATCAAACTACAGTATTTCTCTTTTCCCGTCTATTTATATATGGAATAAATAGCTTACAAACTTACAACATATACTGTTAGGTTTACATATAACTAAATTAAGACTTGTTATTTCAATATTAATACTCAAACTTCTAATTCAAAGAGATTAAATCCAGGTGTAAACGTTTACATATAATTTGTTATTCCAATATTAATACTCAAACTTCTAATTCAAAGAGATTAAATCCAAGTGTGTTTACATAATTATAACCAAATTAAGACTTGTTATTCCATTATTAATACTCATAATTAATAATTCAAAGAGATTAAATCCAGGTGTGTTTACATATAATTTGCTATTCCATTATTAATACTCAAAGTTGTAATTCAAAGAGATAAAATCCAGGTGTGTTTACATAATTATAACCAAATTAAGACTTGTTATTCCAATATTAATACTCATAATTAATCATTCAAAGAGATTAAATCAGGGTGTGTTTACATAATGATAACCAAAATTAAGACTTGTTATTCCATTATTAAATTCAAATAGATTAAATCCAGGTGTGTTTACATAATTATAACCAAAATTAAGACTTGTTATTCCATTATTAAATTCAAATAGATTAAATCCAGGTGTGTTTACATAATTATAACCAAATTAAGACTTGTTATTCCATTATTAAATTCAAATAGATTAAATCCAGGTGTGTTTACATAATTATAACCAAAATTAAGACTTGTTATTCCATTATTAATACTCAAAGTTGTAATTAATTCAAAGAGATTAAATCAGGGTGTATGAATTAATATCACCTCTGTAGTATCATAAATATTAAAGGGGAAAGTTTTGTGTTGGTAAATATATCTGGAGCAACTGAATCCTCCAAACTATTTTTCCAAGCAACAACGTGTACAATAGATACATAGGTAGATAGATAGATAAATAAATTGATAGATAGATAGATAAATTGGTAGTTAATAGATTAATGTTTAGATAATAGATATGCATAGATAGACACTAGATAAATAAGTAAATAGATAGATAGATAAATAAATTGATAGATAGATAGATAAATTGGTAGTTAATAGATTAATATGTAGATAATAGATATGTATAGATAGACACTAGATAAATAAGTAGATAGATAGATAGATAAATAAATTGATAGATAGATAAATAAGTAGATAGATAGATAGATACTAGATAAATAGATAGATAGATCATAGATAAATAAGTAGATAGACATATACTAGATAAATAGATAGATAGATAAATAAGTAGATAGACAGACACTAGATGAATAGATAGATAAGTAGATAGATAGACACTAGATAAATAAGTAGATAGACAGACACTAGATAAATAGATAGATAGATAAATAAGTAGATAGACAGACACTAGATAAATAGATAGATAGATAAATAAGTAGATAGACATATACTAGATAAACAGATAGATAGATAAATAAGTAGATAGACAGACACTAGATAGATAGATAAATAAGTAGATAGACATACACTAGATAAATAGATAGATAGATTGATACTAGATAAATAGATAGATTGATAGATACTAGATAATTAAGTAGATAGATAAATAGATAGATCATAGGTAAATAAGTAGATAGACAGACACTAGATAAATAGATAGATAATAATTAAGTATCCACAGATGACTATGGACGAGCGGTACGTTGAGAACATCTGGCAGCTACTAAAAAACGCCATACAGGAGATACAGAAGAAGAACAACAGCGGACTCAGCTTCGAGGAACTCTACAGAAATGCCTACACTATGGTATTACACAAACACGGCGAAAGACTCTACTCTGGTCTGAGGGATGTCGTCACTCACCATCTGGAAAATAAGGTTGGTTACTTAGTGTTGTGTTAATGTGTACTTTATTTATCAAGCCTCTTAGATTATATAAAAGGTTGGTTACTTAGTGTTATGTTACTGTGTACTTTATTTATCAAGCCTCTTAGATTATATAAAATAAGGTTATTAGTATATTAGTGTTGTTGTTGTTGTTGTTGTTGAAGTTCGTCAAGGTGTCTGGCCAAACAGACCTGAGCTCCTGAGGAAGGTCATGGCCTGAACTTTCCCACAGTGCCCTCAGAGAGTGTATGTTGTGTTGTTGGTGAGTGTGGTTGTGTGTATTGCAGTCTTCAATAATGTGTTTAATAGAATGAGGTGTTATGTTGTGTTGTTGGTGAGTGTGGTTGTGTGTATTACAGTCTTCAATAATGTGTTTAATAGAATGAGGTGTTATGTTGTGTTGTTGGTGAGTGTGGTTGTGTGTATTACAGTCTTCAATAATGTGTTTAATAGAATGAGGTGTTATGTTGTGTTGTTGGTGAGTGTGGTTGTGTGTATTACAGTCTTCAATAATGTGTTTAATAGAATGAGGTGTTATGTTGTGTTGTTGGTGAGTGTGGTTGTGTGTATTACAGTCTTCAATAATGTGTTTAATAGAATGAGGTGTTATGTTGTGTTGTTGGTGAGTGTGGTTGTGTGTATTACAGTCTTCAATAATGTGTTTAATAGAATGAGGTGTTATGTTGTGTTGTTGGTGAGTGTGGTTGTGTGTGTTGCAGTCTTCAATAATGTGTTTAATAGAATGAGGTGTTGTGTTACATCCTGGACAGGTATCTACAATGGCTCCATCCAGCCTCTTCTGATATGTCAGGAGGGCCGGGTGGTGGCCACACCACAGCCTGGCCAGGTGGACTTTGTCCTCACGGGGAAGGGAGGATTCAGATGGGTGGATGTCAGGAGGTGGTGCATGTAGCTGGGTGTTGTTTTAGGGGGGGGGGGGGTAGAATAAAGACCTCTTATAACTAATGTTCTGTGTATGAATTCCCAAGGCCGACTGTACCTATTATAATATATTTACGTTAATGTTTATATTTACATTAATGTTTCCAATATTTACATACAGGTTCGAGCTGATGTATTGGCCTCTTTGCAAAACAACTTCCTTCAGACGTTAAATCATGCCTGGAATGACCATCAGACTTCTATGGTGATGATCAGGGATATCCTCATGTACATGGATCGCGTTTATGTCCAACAAAATAATGTAGATAATGTCTACAATTTAGGGCTCATCATTTTTAGAGATCAGGTAAGGATTGATTTATTTATTTATTTTTTAATTTATTTTTTATTTTTTTATTAATTATTTATTTTAATGCAACTGTTAATACTATTTGAAATATACTGCTGTACTGTTAATCTGTATACAAAAGTTAATTAACAATATCATACTGTATAATACTGTCAATGTATGTATACTATAGTTAATTAAAAATACCATATTGAACTGTTAATGTGTTTAAACAAATATTAATTAACAATACCATACAATACTGTCAATGAGTTAATTAAAGATACCATATTGAAATGTTAATGTGTATATACAAAAGTTAATTAATAATACTGTCAATGTCTGTATACTAAAATTTATTAAAAATACCGTATTGAACTGTTAATGTGCAAATAAAAAAGTTAACAGTTAAAATACATATACAGAAGTTAACAGTTAAAATACATATACATACAAAAGTTAACTGTCAAAATACACACACAAAAGTTAACAGTCAAAACACACATACAAAAGTTAACTGTTAAAACACATATACAAAAGTTAACTGTTAAAATACATATAAAAAAGTTAACAGTTAAAACACACATACAAAAGTTAACTGTTAAAACACATATACAAAACTTAGCTATCAAAAAAATACATATACAAAAGTTAACAGTTAAAATAC